>CM026201.1:30089982-30262482 GCA_014839995.1 Xenentodon cancila
CATGCACAAAGCCTTTCCCACAACACACAGAACTACATCTACCCCTCCCTCCGCCCCCCTCCCTCGTAAGCCTGACTTGTCAAAATCAAAAGTGGTGCAGACTTGTTACAGAGCTCCTGCTCATCATCATGTACCTTTATCATGAGTGGAATGCAATTCAGAGTGTGCATGTGTGTGTGCTTGCATGAGTGTGTCTGGGCTTGGACTGTGCAGGCTTTTACCGTAGTCCGTGGTGAGCACAGAGAGGGAGACTTGTTAGCGTCATCCAATTCGTAGTAAAGTAACGACAGTTAGTTGTCAGTAAAGTGGTAGAGTTATCGGTTATCAGTCCATCTGGGGGAACACAGCCAAGACTAACACGTGAGCGGAGGAGGCATGAGTCAGGAAAGGGTGGTGCAAGTCTGGAAGACACTGGCCACAAACTTACTAGTTTCACTGTTGGGAACGGCTTTTAAAAGGAAACAGAAACTTTAAAAAATATTTCCACCAGTTCAGCTGGCAACATTACATTACAAAGGAACGGTGATGACGTGCAGATAGTAAGTTCTCTGCGGAACCCCTCCATCAAACAGAAAGGACTTGGCTCTGCACACTTCTAGCAGTGGAGGACGCAGGTATAAGGTGAAGACGAGGCATGAGATGGGCTCATGAGGAGGAAGGCCTAGCCAAAGGACGGGATAGGTGGAACCAAGACAAAGTGCTGCTGACAGTAAGAATGGGTGCAAGAAGAGACAAGAAGAGACCTGCCGCTTCAGATTCCTTCAAAGAAGGCAACTACCTTCAAGAGAGAGAAAGGTCCTTCTCAATCCCAAGATCAAAATGAAGCCTTCCACAGCAAACCAGCTCGTGGGAGCTGAGGATTGATGGGGGAAGAGAATCCAGTTCCCGAAGGTGGTGCACACAACCCTCTGCCCAGGCGTTGTCCCGTGGTCAAGCAAGGACAAGAAAATCATCCTGGTCGGGCTGGCGGTGCCCTGGGAGGAGGGCTGTGAGGAGGCCCATGAGAGGAAGGCCTTGAAGTACCAGCCCCTAGCTGAGGACAGCAAGGACGAGGGACCACAGGCCTGGCTGTTCCCTGTAGAGATTGGCTGCAGAGGTGTTTCCTGCTAACTCAATCTGACAGTTGTTGTCAGCATTGGATTAAAAAGGGCAACAGGAAAGCAGTCAGTAAGATGGGGGAGAAAGCAGAATGTGCCCACCCATCCCCCAGTCTGACTGGTCTGGTACGTTCTGTACCAGTGGAAATGGCTGTGAATAGGAGGAGTATCCAAAACCTACTTTCATGAAGAAAATGGTTATGGTTGGCCAGGCTTAAAGATGGTCTCGATAGCCACAAGATCACAGCTAACGTTTGAGGAAAAATTATTTTATATGCGATTCCTCTAAAAAAATGTTGACACACCAAGCTTGGACAACGTTCTGTGGTTAACGAATAAAAAGTACTTTGTTAGTTTTGATCCATTTTTGGTCTGTAGCACCATCTCTCTGCACTCAAGTCATGCAATTAAGGAACAAGTGTGTCCACAACACTGATGTCACTGATGGGCAGAGTCCAGCAAAGGCATGCACAGGTCAGTCCACCACTGCAGGAATAGACACGCGTGAGTGAACGAGAGAAAGACGGAAAGGAAATAAAAGAGCGAGAGATATGCGGAGGCAAGAGTTGGGTGGTGGGGGGATGTGCCGAGTGTGATGTCATGGTGTGGTCACTCAGTGCGTGGGGAGTTGCTTCTCCGCTGACTCCCCTGTCTCCCCTCCCCTGGTCCCCCCATACCATCTCTGTCTGTCGCACCTCAAAGGATGGCTCCTCCCCCTCCTGTTCTCCCCCTTCGTCCTCCTCACAAATGTGGCTGCTCTGATGGAGGATTACAGAAGGCCGGGGAGTGAGTCACAGCAGACGACAATTTCAGTACCATAGAATATGAGTCAAAGGTGCTGCGCGACCACGTAGACTCACCTTTGCCATAATATCAGCATATGACATGTAAAGATGGTCAAGTTCAAGTTTCCTGCAGTGAGATAACAAGTCAGTGAAACAAACTGAAGAACAGACAGAAAAGTTGAGAGGCAAAAGCTGCGACACGCTCGTACGTCTTCTCTGTGAGAGCCGTGCGGCTGAAGTGAAGAATCAGCTGATGAAGGGGGTCAGGTTTCGACTCGGTCTCCTCTTCCTCTTCCTCCTCTTCCTCCATGGCTTTCTGTTAATTGGCCATGACAAAAATCATGATGAACTGTTGGTGCGAATAACGGACAGCGTGTCAGCAATAACTAGAGTGTCTAAAATAAAACTCACTGATAGGTCGTCGATCATCTTGTCTTCAAATGAGTAGCCCTCAGTTTCCAGCCAGTTGCGCTTATAAGCATCCAAGAACATGTTGATAGCTCTGTGCCTGTAAAAGTACAGGTGACTGCATTTAAAAAGGTGCATGTAAAGGTTCTTTACTTTTATGGAGTATGGTGAGGTTCATTACGTGGGGATGTTGTACAGCGGCGTCATCCTGAAGCAGGCCACCACTGCCCTACGGCGTTGTTTGGACAGCAGCTTGTGCCAAACCATTTTCTTTGACTTGAAGGGATGTTCAGTCTGAAGCACAAAAACACATACTGAAAAAAAAACAAAAAAACTTCCAGGGAATTTTTCCTCCAGCTCTTACAAATGCTTTTCTCACTCAGCTGAGCTTAAAGCTTTACTCACCACATCGATGTGGTAAAGGACAGCCGACACCTCTTGCACCCTTTTCACCACCTTCTCAGGATCCTCGGCATCTTCGGCCTTTCCTGACCTCTCCTTATAAAGAGACATCTGCCAACGCATAGCTGGGTCCTCCACCTGAACATAGATCAGTCACATTTGTTTGATCAGTGTCAGCACATTTACAAATGAATGTGTCTATTAGAAAACAAAAGGGAAGTTACCGCACTCTGCAAAAGCAAGTTACAATTTTATGCAAACTACTTGGGGATTCTTAACTGCCTGCAACACATTAAAAAAAAAAAAAAAAAAAAGAAAATAGGAGGAACCAAATGGAAAGTTTTATAGCGTTGGATATTAAAAACAAAAAAAGAGGAAAAGAAAAAAACTTTTTAGAAGTGAAGGTGTGGATGAGTTGACCAGTCTGTGACAATTTTCAATTTTATTTCAAACTGTTTGCAACCAGGTGTGGAAACTTCATATCAGAGATTTGGGGAATTTTAGAGAAATTTATTGGAACTGGTGAAGCCAAATGGTTTAGAGCGCCGCTGCACGGCTGTGAGCTTCAGGTCTTCAGAACCGCACTACAAGTTGACACAATTTGGTTGTTGAGTCCACTCTTTGGGTCAGAGGTCCTTCTGAAAACTACTTCCTGTGAAGACAGTTCATCTCAGGATCTACAGTGTGAGTTACCACCTTCTCTTAACTGGCATTTCGATGAATCAAAATCTGAAATTTCATTTCAAGGTGACAGATGCTGCTTTCTTAAACTGGCATCCATCAAAGATATCCAACTGTGTGTGTGTATATATATATATATATATATATATATATATATATAGTTATTGTGGAGAAACATCTGAGACGCTTTATCAAAGTCTCTCCTTAGTTCCACAGGAAAAAAAAAACAAAAATTATTCTGCTTGCATCAAATAAAGCAAAGAATATTCTTCCAGCATTTGAAATATTGTTTATATGTTAACACTGTTTGCACCTCATCTTAAATAATAATAAAAAAGTATGTTTTATTTGAGTTTGAAATCATTGGTTTTAATTTAGATTTTGTGTATCAGGATGTTTTTCCCTCATTTATATTTACTTTTAAAATATGTTAGCTCTTTATTTGAATCTTTTGGTGTTATAATTTCACTGTACTGGTTACAATGACAATAAAGATTATTCTATTCTGTTTTTTATTCTATTCTAGTGCGTCCCAAATGATTTTTATAAATGTTGCTGTATCTCCACATATGTAGAAATGAAAGCATCTACTCACCTTGCCTTGTAGGTGCAGATTGTTGTGTAAGAACTCCCTCACCTCTTCATCTGTGTCTTTCTATATGAAATGAGATGTGGAAAACATTTAGAATTATTGTGTTTATTGTCAATTAACTATCCTACGGCGAAAACCATTGTTCTGACATCAAACCAGTAAATAAACTCCCCATAGAACAGTAAATACACCCCATGTGTGCAGATAACTTACACTTACACTGGAAAATCATTAAAAAAAAATATTACTTTGATATTTATTGGTATGGTCAAGTATACACTATAAATCCAAAGCACTTGAGTTAAATTTATACTCAGTGAAGGCAGTCATTTGGCTCCTTTGGATGCCAAATACTCAGCCAGCTGGCTTTCCATACATCAAAGTACCAGTGAGTATCTGATCTTGGCAAGATTGATGAGCTCCTGGTCAGCAGGAGAGCACATATTGAGGCCGATGGGAAGCATCTTCTTTAATGCTGCCACGATCAGGGAGGTCTGCACAGAGTAGCGATCCCCCCGCCGCTTCTTCTTGGTACGTTCCTGCTCTGAGCCTCCAGACTGAACACAGTTAAAAAACATAGATTGTTTTCTGGTTAACAACAACAAAAACTGAAAACTTCCACTGCAGAAAATTTTCATGTGGGACGTCAGCATTTGAGAAACTCTGAAGGAGCAAATCTTTGCCTAACACAAAACATAACAGGATACGACTGACTGCTACAAAAGAGTCCGCAAGAACCAACATGCCGAATGAGCAAAACAAGAGGTGAAAAGAATTATTGGTTAAATAAGACATAACAACACGTATTTCCCTGCAGTCATAAACCTTTCATGTTCCAGGTGCTTCAACTCCAGTTAAACACAATGCAGCCTCTTTGTTAGTAGTGCAGTGAGCGGATGGGGTATTTCCTGCCAACAGCACACGTCTACGGGGTCAGCTCCATCGCTCTGGAGCTCTTCTCACACGTTCCTGCCCCGAGGCTGCCAGTGCTCCTTATTGTTGTCAACTGCTGTCCGGCCTCACAGCTCCCTCTCTGCACTCGGTGTGAGTTTATATGCATTAAAAAAATTAAAATGCTCTTTGGGTAAAGGTATGTAGATGCAGTTCTCAGCATAAATGAGTACACCCCAACAGGTTTGTCAGAAAAACTTCATGTAAAGATCATATTGTAAAAATAAATACACCCCAATAAAAGTCTTAGGAGCAAAACTCCCACGTATGGAAGTCTAATTATCATGGATCCAACAGCAGCCAGCAGACAGTTAATTGTAAAAGGTTGTTACTCAAAGACCTGCAGTTCACAGATGGTCGCAGATGGTATGAGGAGTTCACACGTTCTGCTCTACGTTGAAAGAGAAGATACCATCACCCCATCACTTTTTCAACATGACAATCCGATCTGAAGCTCGCAAATAAGTTCACGGTTGCATTTCTGAAGAAGAACAGGGTGAAAGTGATTCAGTGGCCAAGTATGGCTCCTGATCCGAACCCCAGCGAACACCGTCGAGGGAATTCTGAAGAGACCAGCTGAGCACCATTCTCCAGCCTGGCTTCGAGATTTGATTGAGGTTGTTCTGAAGATCGGAAAACGATGCATGCTGCAAAATGTTGCCATATGTTGGCAAGTTCTTCATTCCATGTTTAGAAGACCTGGTGCTACAATTAATAATCACGGAGGTCAAACTAAATACTAGATGTAGTACTTTACAAGGGGTCTTGCTCTTATGATCACTGAGGTATAAGTAAATGGTGCCTGCAGGTAAACATGGCGGAGGTGTCGGGGGTGTATTCATTTATGCTGAGCACTGTACGCACGTTCACTCCAGTAACGTGCGACTGATAGCCAAGAAAAGGAAGTTTAACTTTCAGCAACCATGTAAAACATGACTCAAACTGTAATTAGATACTGAATGATATAACAATTGTGATGGGGTTCAATGGACATGACATGGAGCGATAAGTCCAGTTAGTAAGTATGAGGACAGCTGAGCGAGCTTCAGATTCCCCCACCAGATCCAGGAGCGAGATCTGCTGCAGATTGATCAAGCCTGTCTGACGGTCTAATGGTGGGAAATGCTGCAGCCTTTGGGTGCAATTAAGAAGTCAGTGCTGATCTAATGGGAATACTGAGAAGAGAAGAGTCCCACGGCGCAGGAATCTTAACCACTAAAGCTGGAAAAAAAATCTAAGCATCAGTGACAAATTTAAAGAACACAGGCGGCATGGTAGCAGGGGCTCCACAACTCGTATCCGACAGTGACGATCTGAAGGCAAACCGTTTCAGGGTCAATCAAAATCAGGGCGATGGTGTTCGGCTGCAGAGGCGTGCACGTCCAAGTGGACGCACAACTCCGCAGCCGAACACCAGGAATCCTCTCACGCCACTACGTTCTAGAGCAAAGAGCTTTCATCAAGTTTCCCCAGACCCCCTACTCACACAAATACAAACACACACATACACGTAGAAACACACACGCTCACACTGTCAACAGCATCATTAAAAAAAAAAAATTCCACCAAATATGCAGTTCAAATCACCCACAGACGTGTTCGCTCCTGAAAGTAAACGTTTAGTATTTTTGTGTGTATGTACATGTGTAAATATTGGGGTCTGTTTGTGATCTTTGATGGGAGAGCTTGATGAAACGCCCCCCAAAGTCAGGGTGCCATGCGATCAGCACAGCGCTCGTGCACAAACACAGTCTAACCTCTCCATCTCCGGCCTAGAGGCCCAGCGTCGACGCCGACACAGCACAAGAGGAGAAAACACAGTTAGCAACACTCGCAACGCTCTCCGAAACACTACATTTCCACTTGAATTGTCCTAGAAAAGAAGGTTATTAGTCATGTGACAGTTTATTGCAACAATTCTAACTGAAATTACTGTTTTTTCATGAAATAAACTGATGGTTTTAGCAACTTCAAGAAAAGAGAGGAAATCAAGACGGGTGTCCCTAAACGTCTCAACAGTGTGCTTGGGATGGATGGCGTTAGTGAAACGTCAGTTATGAGAGTTTAGTTTCTTAATGTGGTAAAGGTTTGGTGTAAAGTAGAAATAAACATGTAAGTAAGGCTGTTTTCATCCTGCTCGTCTGCTCTTACCTTGCTCATCTTGCTCTTACTGTCAGCAGTGAGGAAGGACATGTTGTTGATCTCATTCATCACCACAAAGTTCTGCTCCTCCCTCTTGAAGTTCTGCAACATAGTAAGCAACACAACAACATGTAAATGTGGGATACTAAAATTAACCTGGGAATATATTTGATTTGATATTTTACTGGACTATTTTGCTTCCATGAGGTGATTTCTTGCAGACAAATAGAAAGAATTTGGTCAAAATACCTGTTTTAGGTGTTGACTGAATCAGTGCAAGTTTAATATCTTCACATTCAGCTGATTTCGGATAATTAACTACTGTTTTTGTCCTTCCATGTGTGCACCTCGTAAATATTAAACTGCAGTTAAGTTACAACATTTAAATTCCAAACAATATGAAAAAATGGAAAGATATCAACTTTCCTGTAAGCTTTAAAAATACAATTATTTATTATGCGCATATTTATATTTCCAAATGTCTTTGTTTTCACAGATATTCTTTCATTTATTGTTTTTGTATATCTTCTACTTCCATTTCTTGTTTATTTCACAGTTTTAGGATCTTTGTGGCCTCCATATTATTTCACATACATATTTATATTTATATTTATGTGAGATAAGCCGTGTCTCCCCATGTCATACATGTATATATGTGAAACCAAATGCTGACTTCCTGACTAGACTCCCTGCAGGAAATACAAATAAGGGTCAGTGAAACAACACAGGAGGCTTTGAAGGGTCTTTATGATCCCCGAGACCCGACGTTCAGCAAAGGATCCACATGGATTCCGGTTCTGACTGCGTTAATAAGCAGGTCAGGGTTGGATGTGGGTTCTTAGGTCTGGTCAGTGTTATGTGTGGAGCTGCAATAAAACCGGACTTGATGTCATGAAACCTGGGAAGATGATCATGGACGTCTAATTGTTTTTTCACTGTGCTCCTGTTGTGTAGTCCAAGAGAAAATGCAAGCTCAACAGAACAGCTGATTGCAGACATCTGACTCCGTTAAAGGTCACTGTGACACCAGGTGGTCTTTTTAACCTGAAATAAAGACTAGATTTAATCTCCTATTTCAGTACGAAAGAGAGGCTGAAAACATTTTAAGTAGCTGTATTTGAAGAGGATTGGTTACTTGCATCATAGATTGTCACATGTTTTAGGACTAAGTTTTATTTGAACGACGTAAAAATGCAGCCTATTAATAATACGTTGTTTAAAACATTCTTTTAGCCCAGGTTTGTTATTTATTTCTCTGTTCTGCACAATCTTCCCGCTCATTTGTTTTGGTTTGATTCGGGGTAGTAGATGTCTTTTTGGGTGCAGTTTCAAGAGAGGACCTTTATTCTGAATATACTTTTGAATATTTTGCATATATTTAAGAATAACCTCTTATAAAAAATAGTTATGTTAATGCAAAAACATAAATAAATAACTGGAGAAGTAGTAAGTTATACCTTAATAACTTGCCGTGTCTCCCTTTAACATAACCAAAGAAAGACAGAAATCATTAACGAGAAAAAAATCTTAAAAGAACAAAGAAGACAGAATACTTACATGTGATTTGGACCAGAAGATGAAGACCTCCCCTACCATCCTGAACAGGTCCTCTGCATCTGGGTCCGGACAGGTCAACCACCTTGCTCTGCAGTGAAATAAATCAACCATGGCAACAGATGGTAAACTCAAGACTTGGAGCGAAGCCCATGAAGTCAAGATAAAAGCTGCAGTTTCATTACATCTTACACAACTGGGTTCATCTGAGTGAAAATAGCATCACCTCATTTTCAAACTGCAATCAGTACAGAGCAATAACTCAGGAACAAAAGGCGTGGTAAAGTTCATGTACCTGTTGTTGTCCACGTAGCGGATGAGCAAAGGATAAAGGGCATACAAGTCCCGACAGAGCACAGCGAACTCATCCCGAATGGTCCCGTTTTCGCTGTCCACCTCTGTTTTGCCCTCCATGCGCAGATGCTCCTCTTCTGCCACCACCTTCGATGAGCGCTTCTTCAGTTTCTCCATGGTGGGGATGAAGTGGGATTTGAGCATCTCCGGTTTGGCCCTGCTGACAATGGGCTGTGCAAAAACTGGAGGAAACGGGAGTCAGCAGACGTCAACGATAACGAGAAGAAAAAAACATCAAATGTGCATTTTAATTACCTTAAAGGTTACACAAAAAATAAAAGTCCTGTTTGCAACTAGGGGGAAAAATGTTAAGATCATTTAAACACAATGTTCATTCCGCTGTTTTATTTTGTAAAAACAATAAAAAATAAATAAAAAAGCATGCATAACAGGAGCATAAACTGTATAAGAAGAACCAGAAGCTTTTAATTTCTCCAGAATGACTTTCTGCTCACGTTAGCAGAGTTTGAACATCAGAGTTCAGCTCTTGCAGTGAGAAGCTTTTTCAATTCTCCAGCACAAATTATTTATCGCACAGAGATCCAGACACTTGCTCTTTTCTGAAGTCAAAGTTTTACCAGACCCTGTGCAGTGAGATACACTATCATTCTGAAAGAAAAGCTCACTTCATCATTACCAAGTGGACATTTGGTTGACAGAAAGAGAAAACTGTCCAAAAGTCCACCTGTGCATTTACAAGGTAGCGCTGATAGCTCTCATCTCCCCTGGTTCTTTACTTGATCTTATTTAAATGTTTCATTGGACCCTCTCCAAAAATAATTTTAGTTTGCAAACTACAGATTCATTACTGAAGTGCAAGCTTGTTGTCTTCTGTTTAGGTGTTAATGATGGTCTGAGTTTGGTTTTTCTGTGTGCAAATCCCTTTTCTTTAATCCAGGTTCTTAATCTTCAGTCACAAACATTGACTCCTGTTTCTTCCCATTTCTTTTTCATCATTATCACGTCTCAGTTTCAACATATTGTTCAGAGTTTTCTGTCCTGACACGTTGACACCTGCAAGTTTCCATTTTACAACATTCCCTTTTGGTTTTAGGGAACTGGCATTTTCCAACTCAGCTGACTGGAGATAATTCAATTCAATTCAGTTTTATTCATATAGCGTGTATTACAACACAAGTTGTCTCTAGGCGCTTTCCAGACACCCAGAACATGACCCCCGGGCAATTATTACAATAATTAAACTGCATCGTTTGGCACACTTCTAGTTACTGTACTTTCTTAACTGAATAAAGGGAGATATAATCCTTAAAAATATCTCAATTTACAGTTGTATCCAGCTGTCAATCAGCTGGATGCAACAGTTCTCTAAGATCTGCAAGCATAACAAATGTCTTTATTTAGATTTCACATAAAAATATAAGAAATAAAACAGCAGAAACAACATGATGATGTATTGTTAACAGGGGACTTTTAAAGATGAACATTTTGGAATAAATTAGAATAATAACAGAACCTGACTGGCAAAACCCAGCTGTACAGCCACTGCTCACTGACCTGCTAATCTCTTCATCCAAGAGGCCTCGTCGATACCCAGGTTGTTGACCACGATCTTCATGATGCTACCCAGCAGCTGGTTGAGCTGGTTAGAGGTGACGGCGGTGCAGAGCTGGCCCTCCTGTTCGGGGAAGTTCTCCAGACCCCGCTCCCACCAGCGTGGGAGGTAATTACACAGCATGGGCAGCGTGATCTCGATCACATGGGGCATCTCTGTGTAGCGAGCGCCAGACTCAGCCAGGTCGTGTATGTCTTTCATCAGGATCTCCAGCTCTGGTATGTCAGTGCACAGCTCCTCCACTTGGTTGGGAAGGCCCAGAACTGAGAAGAGGGGGAATTAAAGGGAGAAATGACTACCGTTTTACAACATTCTTAAAAAGAAATCAATAGAGATCAAAGTTTTCGGTAACTGATTGGTGAAGAAAACAGGGAAACCCACTGGATCGCTCTCGGGGAGTCTTTGTTGTGTAAACAGAAAATGAGTTGAATTCATTGAGAACTGGCTCCAGGAAGGCTACTGGCATGGCAGCTGCTAAGTGGGCCAAACACTCGCCGAGAGCCGGTCGCTGCCTGGACAGGAGGAATCCCAGAAAAACTTCATTGAGACGGTGTCATTAACACACGACTGTTTCATAAAAGCCAGAATATATTAGTTTGTAAAACATAACAAACTTGATAATGAATTTGATTAAGTCCCAGAAGAAGAAAATCTTACTTCTCTGCATGAGGAGTCTTCACAGTTCCCAAAGAGTAGATGCTGCACATTAAACGATAGCAGGATATTTGCAAGTCATCCACTGAGGAGAAAAGACAGGTATGGGACTATGAGCTTTGAGTTCAGCCGTTGTCACTAAGTGGAGAGTCAAAAACTGTAAGCGCGTTGGAGTGAAGTCCTTTACTCACGTATGACGTCATCTCCAAACTGGTGCTGGGCGATGTGGTCAAACAGTGAGGTGAGGACTGGCATTAAGGCGGTGGTGGTGTAGTTGATGTTCTGGGAGACGCCTTTAACCTGCAGAGACAATAAATACGAGCATCAGCTTGCAAGAATACAACCGTCTCTTCTGCCATTGATTAAACCTGCAAAACAACAATCTGTGTAACAAAACTGCATTTTTAGAAGTTGTTTTGTCCCTGAAAACAAACCACTACAGCTTAATTTTTACATTTTCTTCAAGGTTTTTGCAAGTTTTTTTTTTTTAGGGATCTCTGCTGTTCTGACACTTTCTGCAACCATGCGTAACCACGACAACGGGAGGCTTGTTTATAGGTGAGAGCTTTGCAAAGGCCAAATAAAGCATGGAATAAGACATCAGGCATGTAGATCAGGAGCACAAGTTTGACTCATTTATTATCTCGATCAAGGACAGCGCAGTCAATGGCAAACAAAAAGGATGAGCTTGATAAGGATGCACGAGGGAATTACTGGAAATGCAATATTTCACGGACACACGGATGCAGGAATATATTCCCGACACTGAATGCCTCCCTCCCAGTCCCTCAGGGGGGGAGCGAGTGGGTGTCCTACCTGGTTCCGACTGGACACTTTGCCCAGTTTCAGATTCTCCACCATCTTCTCGATGTCATCTGCGGCGCTCTCAAAGAACTGCCGCAGGCCAGCCTTCACAATTTCGGGGCCTGACTTCATAACCGTCCTTGAGGAGAACAATGAGGAAAACTTAACAAAACACATGTTTTCTCAAACTCCATTTCCTCTCTGCTTGCAGAATCGACATGGCGGGTTGTGAAGTGCAAAGATGGCGAATTACCTGGCATCCAGCGACCTCGAGAGGATGTGCAGACAGTTCACCACCGCACCTGAATCTGTTCCTGAAAGCAGATCACGAGAGACGTGTCATTGCTCTCCTCCTGAAATACCTCACTTTAGACGAACAATACAAAACTCAAACAATCATAACAAAACAGCTTTACTCCTAACACTAGTAGAGCTATTTAAAATATTTATTAAAAGCAGATAATCAGGTTAAACGGCATGTTAGAAAACAATGAGAAAATTCCCAGTGCCATTCCAAACATACGTTTATACTCATAACGACAACTGTCAGGTGCACAGCAGCGTAACATCTGGAGTCTGCAGTTTGACTCAAGATTTTTTTTAAGCCATACTTTGGTCCAAGGGAGCCACACAAAGGCTGTTTATGATATCCTACACTGGCTACATAAGAGGAGCTGACTGCCAAGAACACATGGTGGAGAAGTGGAGTAGAATGAGGATAAAGCATCTGCTGCCTAATGTAAGCCAGGCTGGACACACATCACAGAGCTGCAGCGCAGTGTCATCTGTGGAGACCTGATACCACTACAGACATTCATGCTCTCACTCTGCAAGTACCAATCTCAGTTTACGCCGTAAAAGCAAAAGAAAGACAACTTTTAATCCACAAAGTTGCAGAAAACATTAAAGCCAAGCAGGAGCTGTGCTACAGAGAGAAAGAAGCTTCAGGAGGAGATGATGCATGGCAGGATGGACTGGAGTGAAACTGCTCATTAATGTGGAAATGGGAAGGAAGGAAGAAAGAGTAGACAAATGAGGTAAGGAGACAAAAAATTAATTTGACAGGAAAATCGACACAGAGGTTTCAGAGATGGTGACAGGGCATAACGCCACCATGCAAAGTCCTTACCAAAAAGAGATACTCTGTGCCTCACCAAGGCAGCCAACTTACAGAAGATACTGAGGTCAGAGGAGAGAGGAAAAGCAGGGAGAGGGAGGGAGGATGGTAAGGGGGAAAAAAGGCAGGAAAAATGTTTGAAGTACATAGAAAGCAAAAGGGAGGTCAAGGAAATAACAGATATTGCACAATAGGAGAGAGATGAAGGGACATGGCAGAAGGAGAGGACAAAATGATTCGTCCTAAAGGGGAGGTACATGATAAACATTTCCAATCACATAACGCGGAGAACAACCCGCTTCCTTAAATGAACTCCTGCCGCACATACCTGGCAATCATTTCCTTCTCCTTGTTGGAGGAATGGCCTCCACTGCCCAGTACTTTGGCGGGAGTGGAGAGGAAGTACAGGCAGTGGTTCTTGAAGTACTGATTTACCAGCGGCAAAAGGATCTATAAGAGGAAAGCCATGGTCAACTAGTGGTCGCATAAATTAATCTCCGAAGAGACACAGAACCCTGCCAGTAAACAGAATCTCTCGTTTACAGCATAGAGATGAATGTACAAACACGAATCCCACTGCTCAAATGAGGTTTGATGCTCTGAAGCACGATCACGTCTGAGAGGAAGCTGCCTCACTCATAAAGACCACTTTTTAAAAAAATAAAAGATGGGTGTCGCCTTTACGGTGTGTCTATATATGAGGTCAGGGTATTAGTACCTAACATGCGCATATTATGTAAAAAAAAGAAAAAAGAAACTCCAACATAACACAACCCTGTTACCAGGGCCGGTCCAAGGATTTTGGTGGGCGTGGACAAGATTAAGTGTGTGCAAATGCAAACACCAAACCCCACACACATACTGCTAACTGAATGAAAAGACAGATGGACAAATTAATTATCGACAATCTTATTTAGAAATGATTTTTACAAAGTATTATTTAAATTAACTTCCATAAGGAAAGTGTTTAGTGGAATAGCAGTTCCACCTCTGACCATCCCAGTGTCTGCCTTCACCTGTCTGTGTGGATGTCTGTTGGATGCTTGCTGACACCCCGACCTGCAGTCCTCATCCCCTTGGATCACCGTCTATCCATATATCACTCATATACACAGAAGTCTAATTGGACTACTGATGATAGTTACTAATGTATCCTGTCTTGTACCTTTGACGGTGTCTCTATGTCTCTATTCTTTCTTATTTCTTGCTCTACCCGGCTGGCCTTCAGCAGGAGGGTCCCCCCTCATGATCCAGGTCCTGCTCAAGGTTTCTTCCCTCTCAAAGGGGAGTTTTTCCTTGCCACTGTTTGGCTTAAGGTTTTTCTTCCTCTGTTTATGTAATAATTGCTCCGCTGTTTATGTAATAATTGCTCGGGGGTCATGTTCTGGGTCTCTGGAAAGCGCCTAGAGACAACTTGTGTTGTAATAGACGCTATATAAATAAAATTGAATTGAATTGAATTGAATATGTTTATGTGTTAAATATATTGAACTGTACACCTCCCGTACACCCACAGAGAGCGTTTATGCCAGGACCCGACCCTGCTCGTCTTTTAGTTTTGAGCAAAGATCTGAAAAATTCTCATTCAATGAGCTGCACCGATTTGCAGTGTACTGTGACGTCACAGACCAGACCTGGATTACGACGGAGTTGGTTGCGTGGATACGTGGGATTAGTGTCCCCTTTCAGCCTGTTAGCTCTCGGCTTCCCTGGTTAATGTTTTACGCTGTACATCAAAACGTAGGTTTTGATGCACAGCTGTCTGTCTCCAGCTTCACTGCAGTTGACTGTTTAGACACGGGAGCACCTCGACTTCCAACCGCATCACCTGGGTGAGTTAGTCTGACTATGAGATGTCTGCTTTAGTTCGTTTCAGTTGGACTTACATGTTTACATGCATTTTAAAGCTGCAGTTTCAGCAGGACATAGGTGATCATTTGTTTATTTCTAATTTGATTTATACGCAAACTGTTCCTCAGAACCGGGCAGCGCAAAGCTGTAAACATGGAAAGTGCAGTTCAGTGTCCGATCCCAACCCCTAAAATCAGGTGTTTGAAAAGAAATGATGAAGAGGCAGCTGTTCTCTGTGGTACATTGACTAATTAATGCCAAATCTGTTTCATTAAGACCTCAGCAAACCGTGCTCTGCATTTGTTGTCCTCAAGACCAGCAGTGGTCATCTCCTGCTAGGAAGTTAGTTTGTTTGGACGCCTGATTATGACTTTGTTCTTGATTCCTAACTTGAGGAAACATTTCTTTTCATGACTTTCTGATCTCTGCTGCCAGTTTAAGTCTTGTTCAATACAACATGATCTTTATTTTGTAATTTCTGGTCCTAATTAGAGTAAATAAGTAGATAAAATTTTACAAGCTATCCTACGATGTAAATTTCGTGTCCTCAGTCAAAACCATCCAGACCTTGTTGTGTCCATTGTTAAAACTGATAACGATAATATAATTATATTATAATATGATGACACCGTGACGGCTTTACAAAAAACAAACCAAAAAGAGAAAGAGGTGGCTTCTGGTTTCTCTTAAATACACTTAATGTAAAACACAACCAAGTCACGAGTTCAGAGAGGCAGGCAGAAGCTCACCTTGGCAAAGAATTTGATCTCCTGCTCATGTGGCGACTTCTCCACACGGCCGCTGCTAACCACGGCCTCTGTTAAAAAAACAAATGAGCCACAAGTACATCTGGAACTGGAATAATAGTACCGTACTGGTGTAAACTTCAAAATGATGCTTGACAAAAGACTGTACCGAGATGAGCAATGAATTCCTGGGCGATGTCCATCCATTTGAGAAGCTTCTGGAGGAATCCGTAGGCGAAGCGCTTCTCAATGGAAGAGATGTCCTGCTCCATGTCCTTTAGACCCCTGAAGATGGAAAATATATGAGGTAAAAGTGAAAGTTCCTGACAAGGAACCCACACAGTGAAGCGGGAGCCCTCTGGCTTGCCTCGTTACAGCGTATCCGTTGAGCTGGAGGAACTTGAGCAGGTCCTGGGCCTTCTCCCTGTCTCGGGCCTTCTCCTTAGCCGTCAGGGTGTCATAGGGCACAAGCAAAGGATGGGTTCCACCACCTTACAGGAACACAAGGCATCCTTGGCATCAGCAGACCAAATACCTATCACTAAAAACAAAATCATGCTTTGAATAAAATCCACACTTGCCTTTGGCCTGCAGCTCCAACTTCTTCTTTCTGCCCCAGGTGTTGTGATAGTTCTCTGCCAGCTGCTCAGCCATAGACTGCACGAGGAGGGTTAAAAAAACATAATAATAATGTATGGTCCCCTGTGGTATATGAGACTTTTAGTGCTGTGAAAGTGTGACAGCATCACGCGTACCTGCAGCTCCCTGGACAGGGCCATCCCTGCGATGTCGATGGGCTGAGGGTTGTAGCCGTGACTGGGATCATAAGTGGCCTGAAGACAGAAACAAATGTGACATGTGCATCGGTGTGCTGATGTCCATCTCTGAGATTCTGAAGCTGTGCTCATCTAAAAACATCAGTTTGTAGGGATTCATGTACAAACAACCTCTTAAACAAGATTCATGTGTTGCAAGAGGATGTCCCACAAACATCTATTCATCAAGTGCAAAGATGACTTTATTCACATCTGTCAAGTGTTAAATTACCACGGTGCCTCGTCAGTATGTATTTTTATAGCCAAAAGGGACTTTGTGACAGGCACAAAGCTGTAGTAAATCTGGGCCTAAATCTGTAATTTCATGAAAAAATAAAGATAATTTACTTATACTGTCATAAAGGTTCTGTCTACTGAATAGTGAACAGACAAACCTGATTATTTTCAAACTCTTTCGCAGTCCTGAACCAGCAGCTGAGTTTGTTATAACCTGAATATTCAGAGACTAAATAATCATTTGGAGTTTTATAGGAGTCACTAAAGACAGAAATGCAGAGGTGACTGCATCAGCAGAGATCGCCATGACGACCTTTTTCAGCACAGCAGTGTCTGAACTTTACTGAAGGATACTGAACTTTTTTCACCACTAGTGCTTGCGCTTGTACCTGAGCAGTTTGGGAAATCTTTTGTGTGGTGGCCTTCTTCTCAGCCTCTCCCTCCCCTTCCCGGGCTTTCTCTATGGTCCACTCCCACGCCAGCATGGCTTTGATGGATTCTTTAATGGGCCAACGATAGATCTCCTTGTCCTGAGAACCAAAGATGGTTCATATCATCAATGACACTTAATATTGTAAATTTGCCTGCTCACACTATGGTGGACTGGAAAAAGTCCGTACTTTCTCCGAGAATGTTTTGTACGGCCGCAGCATCGGGTGTGTCTTCGCATCCTCATCTAACACCTCTCCGTACGTCCAGTTGTTCTGAATCTGGAAAGGATTTGACCATTTAAACAATCAGTAATAATTTGAAATTATTAGGGACTTGATTGTATTTCTTAATTTATTTTAGCTCATGACTGACCTTCTCAAAAGCCCATTTGTCGTGAGTGTGTTCAGCGTATTTGTTGATGAAAGGATCCAGCCTCTCTGGGATGATGGTGCTGTGAGAAAATAACACTGAAGAGGTTAAATTGGACTTTGAACACTAAAAATCTGTTCAACTTCGAGCGTATCATAGTCTTCTACTGTATGAACTGGAGCTGTTAATTAGCAACTCTAGTTTTATTGTGGAAGTTGTTGTGTACTGGACTTCGTCTCACTTGGTGGTCTCCACTGGTTTGGGATCAAAGTTGCCTTCAGCGTCCACCGAGGCTTTTTTCTCCGTGTGAGAGGAGTAGGTGGCATCCACATAGTCAGGAGGGATGGCTCCCGCTATGGCACACAGGCAAGGCATGGCGATCTTGAAGAGCTCTGCATCAAATTTCTACAGTGTGAATCCACATCAGAGAAACCAAGTTAATAAATGTAGATGCTTTAAAATGCTTTTACTTTTGAAAACAGTGAGGATGTGTTGGGGCTCCATGTATTTTGTAGGTATACCATCACCTTTGACTTATTAACCTTTTCTGCTGAGCTTCAGAGACTTTGGTCCTCTGTTCACGCCGCCCGGCTTGTCCTTATTTCCTGTCTCTTTTGAAAGCCTCGCTTCCTTGTGTGTCTCGTTTTATTTCGTTTCCTGTGATTATTGATTTTCTTCACACTTGTAATTGGAAAGTCATTTCTACCTTCGCCAGCACTTTCCCAGCCCTTTCCATTTTGTACATATTTGATTTTTTTATCTGTTTCTTCCCTTTCTTTCTTGTGGCCTCTTTGTGTTTGACACAAACTCCTCGTAGTTCTGTTTTATGTACTTATAGTCACATGCATACAGTCATGGGAAACATTTGTTTTGTTTTGTTTTTTTGTTTTAGGCATCATGAGGAAACATTTAACAGGTCTTAAGATGAAGTAAATACAACCTAGGGTGTCTTCCGTGTGGAAATTAAACAAAGCAAATGCCATGAAACTCATCTCTCACCTTGTGCGCCAACGATTCAAAGATTCCCCAAAAGAGTTTCCGAGAAAGATGCAGTTCCTCCTCAGAGGTGACTCCAAAGTTTGCCCATCCATTTGGTAAGCAGTAGTACTTCCAGCAGCGCTCGTAGTGATTGGTCAACAGCTGGAACGTGAAGACATTTGTGTTGTCAAGAACCATGCAGCTAAACTACTTCCTGATAATATACACATTACATTGTATTATATTATATATATATATATGTATTATATTATATCCTGCTGGTAAGCATAAAAAGTACAGCACAATTAAACAGCTGCCAAACCTTGAGAGGCATCTTTGCGTATTCATTCAGGATGGGCACGTCAAACACCAGCCTTCGGAGCAGATGCTGCAGCATGGAGGGTCGGAGATACCTGTGAAAGTCACAAAAAGGCTCATGAGAAATTTCTGTGGTTTAAAATGGGCAAAGTTGTCATTTCTTTTCTGTGATTCAGGAGCAGATTCGAGGTGGCCGTCTATGTTCTTTTTCCTTTTCCGGTTTGATCTTGCATGATAAACGAGGTTTAAAATGTTTTGTTTTCAGGTGTAACACTGACTTGCAGAGCGACATGAGGCACTCCTCTATGACGTCCCTCTGAGCCTTGGTGAGGGCTCGGCCGCGGGACAGACGGTAGATGGTGTGAAGCATGGAGTCGATCATGATGGCTCGGTGGTCCGTCCCAGCAAACAACGGGGCGCACTTGGTGAGCAGAGGCAGCACAGCTGAGCAGAGGTAGCGGTTCAGCGCCAAGGCCATTTCAGTTGTACTAAACGCTACCTGGATTTAGTAAAAACATTTAAAAACAAAAACTTTGTATTGAGCAGGTACAAAGAAACTTTGAGTTTCAACACAACTTAGAATTGCCTGGAAATGCATCAGTTTCGCTGCATCTTTTCCTTCTGTTACTCACTGTATCCAGAGAAGCTGCGGCTCTCATGTCAGGCAGGAAGCCAACTTCCAGCACATGGAGCAGGAAGTCCTGATTGTCGATGCCATACACTCTGTCAAGGAACAGCACCATGGACGCCTTGTGGTCTGGCACAAAACTGGCCGACATCTTTGGCTCAATAATCTGACCATCTGTGGTTTGGATAAACAAAATAATTCATGTAGGAGGGTGCTAATTTGCAAAGCCCTTCAATACTTCAACACATTATGATAATTAATAAAGTTTATTCTCAAATGACTTTAGTGTCGTCTCTAACCTTTGCCATAGGCAGGAATCTGCACAGGCAAGCTGATAACTCCAACCAGGTCCTCGATGGGCACCAGGGACCTCAGAATGGCCCTGATTCTTAGGGCTTCACCCTTACCGGCTTGGATCAGCTGCAAATGCAAACATTTAGGCATTCTGAATTAATCTAACCTCAATTCGTCACTCCAAGGCTTGACTGTTGTTGCTGGAAGAAAAAATAGTTTCTTCTTTGGGCTGTAAACGCTGGACAAAAATCTGCTAAGAATAGTAAGTGAAGCTTTAAGCCATGACCAAGAAGAGGCCGAGGCCCAACAATAGGTGAATGAACAAGGATAACTAAGGAAATGTGAATGATTTCATATCAAAATACTGGAAAACTTGAACAGTCTTGCACTTATACAGCACATTTGAAATGTGCTTCCCGTCGTGTTTTGTCATTCACACACTCACACTACAAGACGTCCTTTATGCCGTGTTGTCACTTTATATAGCAGCACTTTGATTTCTTTTCTTATAACCCAATGAGCATCTTTTTCAGGGTCCTGCTGAGGGGCACTTCAACACTTTGACACATTCTGCCCAAAGACACTTCAACACGTGACAGAAGTAGGGATCGATCTGCCCACCTGCCCGTTACAGGACAAGTGGTTGATAAGGTCTACACCATATGTCCTTTTATAATTGGGAACTGTTACCGGATAAACAGGCGGTTGACCCCCGTGCCTTAAAAAGCCTGAATTTGCTCACAGATCATGTGGACTTTCATGAACTGAAAGGATACTAGTGGATAAAGCGGTAGCCCTGTTACACCTGTTGTTTTTGATCTACACGGCATAAACATCTTCCATTATGATAACCCTGGTTGTTTTACACTGATCCACCTGCTTTGTATTTTGTTAAAAAGAGTGAAAATAAAGTTTAAGCTCTTCTCACATGCATCTCAGGGGCACAGCGGCCCAGCAGATCGATAAGTGCTGAGTAGAAGGACATGATGGCATTTCCCAGGTGCACACGGTTCTCCTCATGCTGTTCCTCACCACCAAACCTGCCAGCCAAGAAGACAGTTATGATATACCAAACCAGACTGATGGCTGCTGAACTTGTGTGAGCTGTTGATCCTGCTCGCATACTTACATGAATCGCCTGTCTTTTTTAACTGTTGGCCCATCCCGTGCTGGGTCCTCCGAGATCTTGATGGCCTCCTCCATGGCAGCCAGCAGACCGTTGCCACCCTCTCCTCTCAGGGCGGGGCCGAAGCACTCGGGGCGACGGATGAGCAGGCGAACCACAACATTGGCATTTTCCTCTACGCTTTCCCCTGATAGCAGCAGGAGCCCAAATGTAAGAAACATTATTCACCACAACACAGAATGACTAAGGCTGCTGTTCACTATTACAACTAACTGACCATTAACGAAGACCGCAAAGCGGAGGAAGTCCAGATATCGCTCTCCTCCACAGGGGTTCCAGCCAATGTCGGGGTAGCCCTTAGACAGGAGCATTGGACACATCTGCAGTCCACAGCCAGCTAGATACGTCACAACCTTCATCACCGTGCAGGGGATGGACAGCAAGAGAGATCATCAATGTACCAATGTCTGTGTCCTTAATTTGTATATTAACATTTTATTTAGCACACACCATTTCCAGATCCTGTTCTTGCAAAGCCAAGGCCAACTCATTATTATCAATGCAGGAGGCTGCAGCTACATCCAGGGGAGTGGAGCCACGCATGCCTGCCAACACAAATAGTTTGTCATTTCATTTCAATATTATTTAATTGTTCATATTCCCTCAAACGACTGTCTTTGTTAACTATCTGTTGCATTTTTATCTCACAGAGAGAACATTATTGCTGATGATTTTCAGTCAAGCCACCTAACTACCGTAAATGGTGTGCCACATGGCCCTGCACTTGACTCCCTGCTGTTCACGATTTATGTTTTTTTTTTATATTGGTGATTCGGTCCATTTTCAGATGGTGCTAAGTTCCTTCCTAGCCAAGGTCCTGATTCATCTTCAGTTTGTCTTTGATACTTTCAAACTTTTAAATCACTAATTTCTGACAAAATGCACAGTTTTTTCCACCAGTGATGCTAACAACCGAGCCATCAAAATTATGATTGCAATTGTATCACTTCTTTGTCATATAAATAACTAGAATTTGGCTTGATATTCCTCTTTTTCCTTCGGCTGTTTTCTTCAGGGGTCGCCACAGCAAATCCTCCATCTCCATCCAGCCCTGTACGCATCACCCCCTCATCTCTCATAGCAACTGACTTCATGTCTTCTTTCACTACATCCATAAATCTCTTCTTTGGTCTTCCTCTAGACCTCCCTCCTATCAGTTCTCAGCTTATAATCCTTCTACCGATATATCCACTATCCCTCCTCTGTACATGTCCAAACCATCTCAGTCTGGCCTTTCTTGCTTTCGCTCCAAAACATCTAACATGTGCTGTAGCTCTGACGCATTCACTCCTGATCGTGTCCATAAGTGTCACTCCCAAAGAGAACCTCAGCATTTAATGGTAGACTTTTAATAAAGGTTTACATTCATCTCCTAAATCAAAGAGTAAAAAGATTAAAAATTGAGCTTCTAGTAAACAGCTAAAAAAAGTAATTTTTCCCTAAAACTGCAAAACGATTGTGCAGTGAAGTTTATACTTGAGTGTGTTTGTGGTAATATTTTATTATGATCATAATCACACCTGCATTAAAGCAGTGAAATTTCAATGACAACAAGGTTTCTTTTATAAGAAAGTCCTGGCCAAAATGGCACCAGCAAATTGATCTGAAATACAAGTGCAATTACCGTCTTTTTATATTAACAGTTAAAATAATCAGCCTCGTGTAAAGGTGACCGGCGCAACACTGACCCAAACCAATGCCACTGTTCTGCAGCAGGTAGCTCAGATGGTCAAACATAGCGCGCTGGTTCTGCCGGCTGATACGACAGAAGTAACACAGGAAGCGGCAGCAGTTGGTGACCATCTGGGGGAATCGAATCTCCTGCACGGAGAGTAAGAACAAAAGAATTTGTTTATGATGTATATTTTGGGTTGTGGAGTGTATGGAAAAAGAGAAAGCAATGCCCTGAAAATAAAAGTAAGACTGAATAAGAGATGTGTCAGTTACCTTTGAGTCTCCTCCTCCACCAAGCACATTGACCATCACCTCCATGACGGTCTCATGCATACCAAGAGCTCTCATCAGGTTCGGGTGTTGGTAGAACACCTTGTTGTTCATGATGTTCCTAAAATATAATCACCAATAATGTGTAAGTCATAGGAACATGCTACATATTAATTAGCAGGTTAGATAGATGGAGTTGTGGTGATGCAGCAGAACAATATCGGCTTCTGTGAGGCCAAATGACAGTTTCGAATTCTCCTCACATACAAAGCCCTTGAGGATCAAGCCCCGTTGTCCCTCGAAGACCTTGAGGATCCATATTATTTCAGCAGAGCTCCATTCACAAACTGTCTTACTTGTGGTTCCTTGTTGTTCCATCAGTAAAATAGGAAGCAGAGCCTCTGGTTCAGCCTCCTATCTTGTGTACTCAGATCCCAACTTGGGTTCAGGAGGCAGAGAGCCTCTCCAATTTAAAACATTCATTTTGATAAACATTGTAGTTTGGCTGGCTTGGATGGGGTTTCAATAAAAGCGAAGTTTTGTCGGTTTTCTTATTTGGGTTGTTTTAAAAGAAGTGGCATTACATAAATATTATTATTACACAGAAATGGGCTGTTTTGAATCGAACTTAACTGATTTGGACTTGACTGGATTATCACAAAACGGATTCAAATGGACTGAAATTGATCAAATTTTTTATCAATGTCATATTTTAAGCCCCACCACCCCAAACTGACCCAATGCTCTGGATCATAAGGCGCTCCTCTTCAGGACCCATCTGGACAATGAGAAGCGAGCGGATCTGACCCAGACATTCAAGGAGGTCCATGGTGTCTTGAACAGACACGGCATTGATGGCATAGGCTTTAGGCAGAGCTCGGATCAGCTCGCCGAGCCCATCGTACTGTCTGTGGAGCAGGCTGAACATCAGACGCACCAGCTCAGGGTTCTGAATGAACGACTCCTGGGCCCAGTGGATCATTGTATGGGAGATGAGTTCCTGAAGTGTGCCTGCGTGGGGTCAACGAAGATAAAGCTGTCAAATCTGATAATAAGGCTTTAAAGCTTCAGAAAGATGCCTTGATATTAGTATTTGATTAGTACAAAAACTAAAGGTTTTTAAATTCCAATTAAAGTAATTTCTCGAAAACTGCAGGTTGTTTCTTTACAATGTTTTACAGATAATTTAGCTGTTAATCTTACTGGGTTTTGGTTCTTCCTCAACTTCTGGCTTCTCTTCCTCCTCCTTCGTACGCAAGTTCTTCACCTTTTCAACCAGACTGAGAAGTCTGCCTTGCAGTGAGGTGTCCACCTCCTCCTCCTCTGCCTGCTCCTCAATATGTATACCTATGTGCAAAATGTAAAGTCAGTAATGCAACCCAAAATATACGCATTAAGAAATTTAACAAACAAACCTACATTTCATATGGATAGGGAAGAAGAAATAAGCTCTCACCACAGTGAAGCAGAATGTCATTATGGAAATGTCCCAGAGTGTCGCGCACCTCCTCAGGAACTGGACACTCTTCATCTTCTGGACCATGTTTGAAGTTGGTCAGCAAAAGAACCTGGAAGAGAAGAGCAATGACAAACCTCAACACGATATATTTTCTCTTTGTGTATTTGCAGTTTGTATGAGAGATTATTCTGTTTTGGCTTTAAATGGGGTATCTAACTTAATATTCTGTTGTGAGAAATTCAAAATAATATTCATAAATATGTGTTCACGATTGTTTTATTATCTTAGATTAAAGACGTTAGTCCTGAAAACTGCCATTGCTGATAGTATTCAGTCAACCTCAAAAATGGGGTGCCACAAGGCTTTATACTTGATTCACTACTGTTCATAATCTATCCTGTTTTTTCAGATTATCAGCTTTCAACCCAGTTATGGTGCAAGAGGCAGGGACACGTCAGTGTACAATTGCAAAGTATATGTGCATGCATATGTGTTTATTTTTCTGCCTTTACATACCTGACTGAAAATGTTAAAAATACAAACATTTACAGAAAAGACTGAGAAACTAAGTGCAATAAAAAGAGAAAAAATCATGTGTTTCTTAGGATGTCAGAAGTAAAATAGACCCTCTGTACTAAAGGTTTACTCTACTGTTCACTCAGTACCTCTCAAAAATTAACAAATAAATGAAGCTGTCAGATAAATATAGTGGAACAGAAATTAAAATATTTCCTTCTGAAATGCAGTGGAGAGAGGAAGTACAAGGTAGCACCTGGTCTTGCGGTGGTGAACGAAACTCGCGGGTCTTGCGAGCGGTCTCAGCAGCCGACATGGTGAAGGCTCTCATCAGCTGGTTGTACCGCACACGTTGATTTTTCTGGATATCTTGTACAAAGTTGTCTGAGTAGGCCACGATGGCTTCCACTCTGTGCCTGAGCTCACAGTCGCAGAAGTACTGGAGGAGCGTGCACATCTGCAAGGGAAAGATGAGGGTTTAAGATGTGTAAGAGTCCTCTGGCAGTAATATTAAAGTGGGCTGAACAGCTGGATAGTGGACAGATCTTGACTATCATAATGACCTGCAGCTTGACAGACTCTGGCAGCTTCATCTGGAGAAGTCCTTCCTCCAGACCCTCTTCTTCATCTTTTGCTTCTGCTTCCACTGCCTCTTCCTCCTTTTCTTCCTCTGCTTTCTCTCCATCTACTTTACCCTCTTTGGCTTCTTCCACTTCTCCCTTCTCCCCCTCTTCTCCCTCTTCTTTATGCTCAGCCATTTCTCCATCCTGCTCTGCTTTCTCCTGCTCTTTTATCTCCTCTTCCTCCTCATCACCAACCCCTTCATCCTCAAGCTCAGCGTCAGCTTCTTCCTCCGTTTCCTCCTCCTTCTCTTCTGCGCTTTCGTCCTCTCCGGCCTTCTCCTCTTCCTCCTCTTCCTTACCGCTGAAGACGTTGGGATCAATCATCTTGAGGATGTGCTTGCTGTCCTCATCGTTGAAGATGCCCATGATGAGCAGAGTACTGATGAGCTTCAGGATGGGGACAAAGTGGAACTCCACGCTGCCTCCTACAGGATCCCGCATGGCCTGGCTCCCATCCAGCACAGCCTCTGTTAGCATGCTAATGCTAATGGTTTTCAGTTCCTGCAGAAACAGAACCAAGAATGAGTGAAAAGCAACGACAAAAAGTGCGTACATTTCTGAAATGTATTGCTTTCTTTTACCTGTAGAGGGAAGATGGGACTAAGGGTATATAAATCAGGGTCAGTGCCAACAAAGTTGATGGATGAGAAATGCAGTTTTGGCCGTAAGCAGGTGGTGAGGCCAACACCGGGGAGGGAGTGGGACTTCTTCACATCAGGATACAGGTTGATGCTGAGCGTCTCATCAGTCATTGGCACAATAAATTCCCTGTTGGTGCCCAGGCGAGCACGTTTGGCCGACTCCAGATGAATGCTGATGAGCAGGTCGTAGTAGCCGCTGCGGAGAGGTCCGGGTAGGTAGGTGTTCTCGATGGCGTAGAACAGCTGGGATTCATCCACGTGGCTGCACAAGGCATGAGCTACGCGGTTGTTGCCAAGCGCACACACGGCACAGTAGAGCATGAGCGTGTGGTAGTGGAACTTCATGAGATCCTGACGCTCTGAAAGCTCCAGCATGTCGATACACCTGTGCATGAAGGTTTAAACACTCAGTGCATAGAAAACACGGTTACAACTCATAGTTTGAAAGGTGTTTTTTAAGTGGTTTTATGTATCCATGTATAGTTTAACTTTAATGCCTCAAAAGGGTATTAAGTGATAACGGAAATTTTTTTCTACATCTTTCCTGACCAACTTTATTGATATATTTTTTAAAAGTGTTTGATGCAGCAACACACTAAAAGAAAATGTTAAAGGGCAGACAAGCTTTACAACAGGGAACAGGTGAATGTCAGGACTAGATGGAGGGAATTCCCACCACAGGCTCAGTTCCTCCACACAATGATATGTACAAAAATACATCGGTTAGTTTTTTAAATCACTTTGACTACAAACTTTTGACTACAAAAAAGAGTCAGAGTATGTCTGGCTTGACGTTTTTCAAAGATGATAAAGACCATCCACACTGATACCAGTAAAAGATGTAAAAGTCAGTGTCTGTGACGCGTTTGAGGTCCACCAGCGTCCATGGCATGGGTCACCTGCATATGTGTGATGGTATCAGTGATACACATGTTGGAACTTTGGAGAGACATTTACTGAGCTATCAAAGCAGCTTCTTTTCCTGAAGGGTTTGTGCACAGCATGGCTTCAGAGACTCAAAGTGTGTGTTTGACCCACCTATCCGCTGTCCAGTTCTATCTCGTATTTTAAATGTTTTGAGCACAATGATGAGACTCTGGTACAAACCTGTTTTCCTCAGGAATATGCAGGGCCATCATGGAGAGAGGTTCAGTACACTCCACCATCCAGCCCAGTCTCTCGTTCACTTTTCCCACCTCCGGACTGAGAAACTGGTTGGGCATGCGGCTCCAAATAACTGGCGTAAGCATCTGCACATCCAGTCTGGGAGGGCACTGGGGGACGGGATTGTTGCGTTCGCTGCGGAACATCGCAGCCGAGATTGGCATGATGTTCTGATATGAGAGGGACAAAGGAGCGAACATTTATGATTACAGAAAGAAAAACAATGGATGAACAGTGGACGATTATTAACTTTTATTTTGAAATGGCTGTGTAAACAGACTTGTATTTTAAATTAAAGGGGAACTAGAGAGCAGGAAAAACCATGTGAGGTTTTGTGAACTGTGGGGAATAAAAAGAGCTGAGAATGAGAGAAGAGTGCCAGGTGTGGTACGTGGAGCATGTTGTTGGTCCAAAAGTATAAATACATTTATTTTGATTATACAGCTGACCTCTGTGTCAGGTAATCATTAAAAGCCCCCTTCGAACCCGTTCCCATCTATACGTTTACGTCCGTGTAAAAATGGAAGCTATAGACGCTGTCCTGCCCACAAAAGCATTTATTGGATATCAAGTTTGTATACGCCCCTCCAGTGTAAGATCAAGATTTTTTTTAAATAATTTTTAGGAAACTACAGACATTAAAACATCCTTCAGAAGATAAACAAAACTACTACTCTTGGCCCATTCAGACTGGCATCAACACGTGTTTGAGCCTGTTACCATGGTGATCTAGATGGGAAATGAGCCCTAGTGAGCAGCTGGACGTAAATCACCTCTCACCTTGAGTTTGCCCAGCTCCAGCTGTGCCATGTTCTGATTGGTGGGCTGAATGAAGACTGCAGGAAACAGTTTGGTGTTGGGCTCCACCTGAAACAACACATCTCCACGGTGACACACGTGGCATCTGAAAATGATATACGCTCACATGCAAACACAGTGTTGTCTTTCCTTACCTGGTAGAAGGTGTTAATCTCCTTTCCATTGGCTGTAAAGGTCATGAGACCTGTCGCCAGATCGACCAGGCAGCCAACCACCATGTCCTCCTGGCTGAAGCGAGTCTGCTGGTTGCTGACCAGGTCCCCTCCCCACACCATGTAACAGTTACTGTGCTTCATACTGGAAAAAAACACGTCAGTCACACTCTTCTCAAATGAAACTATTTTTAAATGACTTTAACTCTTTCAGACATGCCAGCAACATGTTTAACAGAAAGAAGTGCATGTCCCGACCTGTCATGTATGTTGCCTTTGTCGTCTCCCACAGTGACTGTGACATTGCGAACTTTGGAGAGGTCAAAGCTGGGATCATACTGGTGGTAGTCAGGAGTGACCCAACCAACCCACACACATGACGGCTCCTGCCCAGCGAAGATCCTCACAGAGTAGAAATACTGGCAACAGAGGAAGAACGCATCCACATCAACTATTCAGCACCGGATTTAGATCTGAGAGACGGTGATGTTTCACTCACTGTAGTGGTGTTAAGTATGATCTCAGGGTCATCTCTGTCATCAGGGACCACGTCTTCTACCAATCGAGGCACCGTTGGAGGGGCAGGAGGAGGCGCAAGAGGAGTCATGGCAGCCTTCTTCGCTTTGGAGAAAAATCTGATGTCCACAAAACATAAACCATGAAGTCACGTCAATCACTGCGTGACCCAGAAACATGTTTTTGTTTAGCTTTTGCTGAATAAAACATCGTCTCTCAGATTTACCCCCTTTTCTTTCCCTTTTCTGACACTGTGTCCTTCTCGTTTTCAACAGAGATCTCCTTAGGTATGGACGCTTCCTTTTTCTCCTCCTCCTGCTCCTTGCGGCTGGCGGACTTCTTCAGAACTTCAAACTCGGAGTCCGGCTCCACCACCACCACCTCCTCCTCAGGTATGGTGAGTGCGCGGGTGAGAGGGGTGGTGCCCGCTGGGATTTTGAAGGTCTCATGGAACTGGACAGGCATGCTGAGTCTGAGGAACATCATGTCGGTGTTGGCGTTCTGCGATCCGAAGGTCTTGTGAGTCAGCTTCAGACAGGGGGCGCTATCCACAGTCCCATCCACGCGGGAGACCTGAAAGACACGTTTAACAATCGAATTAAATGATGTATTTTGAAAGTTCAGCTTCATTAGACGAGTCGCTGATCAGTTACCTCAATATGATTGTGGTCAGTGGGTACAGGCACAAACTGGGGCAAACTTTTACTGAACCACATGGTAATGTCTCGCTTCATGTTGATGGCGAAAGGTTCAAATCCTTCCTGGAGGCCACAGATGGCAAAATACCCTAAGCTGCTGACATTCCGGCCGAGATTTATCCGGCCGACCTGAGACAGGCCGAGGGCACACACCGGGATAAAACCTAATGGGAAAGACGATAAACACCTTTTTAGACGAAGCAGAAAGCAGAAAAACAGGCAAACAAAAAAATTTCATGAAGGAGTAAACAGCACTCACCTTCCCCGATTTCAATATCTTTGAAAGCCATCTCTGAGCCGGAGTCGCTGATCAGCATTTCGCCGTTGAGCGTAAACATGATGTTCATCTCAGTCAGATCTATCATACAACCAACCACGTCTCCAGACTGCCACTGGCGACCAAATGGTTCGTTGCCAATATGCCATCTTTGAGCCTGGAAATAGTCAAAACAGTAAATAAATATTAACTTCAGAACAGAAAAGTAGAAACCTAGATGACAGATAGTAGTCTTGTCTTGAGTTATTTTAGTTTAGTCTGTGTAACTTTTCCAGTCCGCTGGTCCACCTGTGTGATGTCATCACGTCGCCGTGAGCAACACAGAAAGCTGAGAAAGTTGTAATCACACGTGTGCTTTTTCTGAGACTTAGTCCAAATATGTTTGAAACTGCTCCCCAAAACTCAAATAAAACTACTTAATGCTGCCGGTGTTGGCTCAGCGTAGTTACCGTAATGTCTAGTGTATCATACGGCACATCGCTGCAAAGCTCTCGTTTTCTACTTTCAGAAACCATTTAAATGTTTGATCTGCACCAGCCATTTAAGGACTCACAGATATTGACCAAAACATCTAGGATGCAACAATCCCATCAACAATGTCATACAGTACAAACCCCTTTTTTTTCTTTGAGTAACTACAATGAGAAAAAAAAGCAATGAACTGCATAAAAATAAAAGGAAAAGCACAAAACAAAAATGAAAAAGTTTATTTTATCTGTAATTGTATTTCGTTTCAGTTGGTTTTGCATTTTTCATTTTAGTTTTAGTTTTGACAAAAGTTTTTAGTTTTTTGGGGTTTTTTTTAGGTTAATGGGATTATTTTGTTGCTGTTTCAGATTTAGTTTTCATTAATTATAATAATGCTGGTTGGCACATGCCTTAAACAATCTTAGCCTAGTTTTTGTGTAATTTATAATCAAATTTGTCAATAATCATTGTAGTAATTGATAGATTAACCCAGTATAAAAATAGCAGTTAGCTGCCGACATATTCTTAAGAAACACAGACTACGTTGAACTAAATGAAACTAAAGCTAGTCTAAAATAGGTGTTCGTGAACTGACCTTATTGCCATTAAAGACGTAGGCGAGCTCATCTGCTCCCAGCTCGGTGTCAGAGTGGACGCTGGGACGAGCCCAGCCCACTCTCATCTCTCCTGTTGTCACAGCTTCAAACTCAAAATACCACTTCCCCTGGGTGACAGCGTACGACTTCTCCGCCCTGAAGATTCGTACCTTGTCCCCGCGGGTGTTCTCAAGTCCATGACCACCTGCAGTGACAGAGAACCGGGGCCAAGGATTTTGAAGTTGCAGATACTCGTCATATAGTCAGCACATGTTCAAATGTGGTAACGGACTTACTGCTCTCTTGATCTGGAGGCTCGATGTTGTAGCCGTAGCCAATGAGGGTGCGAACAGCGTTGTTAACGCTGTCACGGTTGGTTTTCTTAGTTCTCTCGTCCAGTAGGTTGTAAGGTACAAGACGAGGGTTTCGTTTATTCACGATGTCCTGAGAGGGATTACAGATGGTAGCTTGGTATTAAATATGCAAAAGGTGTGACAGATATTTACAAAATGCATGTAAAACATGGTTTTGTTGGATTATCTTTACACATATGAATCTGGTAGTAGGACATAATTTGCTTGATCTAAATAAATGAGATTGATCAGTTTTTCCAGAACAGAGAAATATTTTAAAGAGTGGAGAACCAATTTGGTTTGAAAATGACCACCTGCACGATGCTGTAGGTCCATCCTTGTCGTACCCGGTCCCTCGCCCAAACATTATGTCCATTTTCTGCCAGTTTTTCCACAAGCTGATTCTGGTTTGGTGTCAGTTTGACGTGGTTGAGGTCGAGGGGGGCAGGCTTGTAACCGTTGCTCATCACATAGCTGAAGGGCAGAGAAGCTCAAATTCACACAAACATGAACAATCAAAACAACGTTAAATAATAAATAAATTTGTCTCCATACGTTTTGGGCAGTTTGGTCTTCTTGAGGTTCTCTTCTGCTTTCTCATCACCCATACCAACATGGCAACCCAGGGCCAGGAGAGTCCTGAGGGACAAAATGGACACAAAGATCACAAGAAGAGTCATAAAATGGTTCCCCAACTATCAAACAATCTCAATTACTAACTCACTTGAGCGTTTCGCCGGACATCTGCAGGTTGTAGTTCCTCTCTGGTTCGGGCAGACTTAGGAAGTCCACCAAGCAAGGATGGAGTTTTTTGTTGTCATCCCTGAGCTGTGGGAGACAATTAAAGGTGTGTAATTTCAATAACTAACTGTAGCTGCATAAACCAATGTTTTTTTTGTCTTCATAAATCTGTTTGCAATAGACATGATTATGTGAGTCAAAAGGAAGTAAGTCATATTTTTGGTATTTGGTCCCATTCAAGACCACTTCTACTGAGTCTCATCTTTACTATGGCAAGCCAAAAGCACTGACCGGCATTCTGCCTTTCAGAGAAAAGCTTTTAAAGAAGTGCTCTGAACTACCAAATAGCTCAGGAGCTCCCAGTCACCCAAATGTTAACTGCCTGAATGACTGACTCTCAGCGCATTGGTGACATCATACTCACAGGTCCATACGTCCATCCCTGCTCAATACGGGTCACAGCCCAGAGCTCATGAATGTTCTCTGCCAGCTTCTCTCGGATACGTTCCAAGTGGGGTGGTAACACAATCTGAACAGCAAAAGAAAAACAATCAACAAACAGAAGGAGACTCATAAATCACATGTCCTCTGACTAGAGACCTAAATCTGTTAGTTCGATTGCTTGGTTGCTACCTGAACAGTGTCCACGGGGCAGGGGGTGAATGAAGTGTGGGTGAGGGACTGAGTGGGACCCAGAAGGTTGCGCACACCGCTGAAGTCATGTTTGTACTCCTTGATGGGTTCAATACGCAACCTCTCCCTTGGTAGGACTGCCTCGTAGCACGGGGCATACCCTGGTGGGGGCATGAACTTAAATTCTCCGTGACGACCACCGAGAAGGAAACGAGCCCTGAGAAGACAGAAACAGTCCAATTTTTTTATCTATTCAAAACTGATGGAGAATAGTGCAATAATCTTTATTTGTGCCATAGTGACATAATTTTAATGCGGAAAAGCTTATATGGTATCAATATTTGCATCTTTGCATTTGGTTAACATTAAACACAAATTAAAAATATGTGTTGAACTGACTTGATTCCAGCAGAGAAGCTGATGACCGGGAAGAAGAGGCTGTCCACGTTAAAGTTTTCAAACATGCCCTGAACTGGATGGCCATTGATACGGAAGGAGATACTGGGCACGCTCAGATCCAGACAGCAGCTGATGACGTCATCCGCAGCCAGAGTGTGCGCGTTGGGCGAAGCCACCTGGCGAGCCACGGTACCTAACCAGCAAAGGACAGAAGTCTTACCAAGACTTACAATATCACTGTAGTAAACCAGCTGAGGGAGTCTTACCTGACCACAGATGCAGCCCATCATAGCCGTAGGAGTACAGGTCGTCTCCCACGCCGTTGCCTCCCCAGCCCTCCCCTCCTCCAGGGTAGGGGCTGTAGCCCTCAGTCATAGCCCAGCCCACCCGCAGGTGGGAAGCCTGCGCTGTCACGAAGGGTTCCACGTAGTCCACCATTACCTCATAGTACCACTTCTTGTACTGCGTGGAGCCCTCACATGTGCCAAGGAAGATGTTGGGCCTCACGCTGAGTAAAGCCGTGAAAAGACAAAAGACTCACGTGTTTGAAATAAGAGAAATACAAGTAGAAACGGGAAATAAACTCTAGAGAAAGAGAGCAGCTGGAGTACCTGGTGGCATAGTTTACAATGTTGGTCTGCAGCAGCAGGTCTCGGCCCGGCAGCAGGTTTTCAGTGATGAGGTTCTGATTGGACCTCACAGCGACACCGTTACACACACAAAGAGAGCGCAAGACATCCAGGACCTAAAGGCACAACGAGGGCAAGAACTTACTTCTTTGTTCAACTCATTATGAGATAAAGCTTTTGGTAAAAATAAAAGATTGCCCATGTGTCTTTACACAACTACAAACAGAATAACAAACAGTGTTTTTATAAGGTGATTATGAATTCAGGATCCTCCATCACAGCCCGCTAAACGTTCCCTGTCTTCAACTGACACTGATAAAAAAACCCAACCTTGTGGTTCCGTCCATGTTTGTCCAGAAGAGAGATGATGGATTTGATGTGGTTCTCTTGGATGATGTTTAGAACCTCAGGGCTTTCAATAAGGACACAGTAGAGAACCTCAAGAATCCCTGAATACAAACAAGTGAGGAACATGAGAGTTTTAAAGTATTTTTCTAAAGTTTAAGCATGCACGTAACACAAATCAAATAAAGACTAATTTGAGACATGTAAAATAAAAAATGATGAAATAACTTCACAGAAATCTCAGGTTTCAATATAATCTTTATTTCTGTGCTTGAGTCCATTTATTTTTATATCTGAGGTGAATAAGTGAACTGAACTAAACACAACTTTGTCACTTTGTTTGGGGAGCCAAAATCTGAAAATATTAAGCCAAAGTGGGATCTGTCAATATTTAAAGAGCACTGTGACATCATAGACTCAGATCAGAGTAAAGTTATTCAGTTCGTTCCATCTTTATCTCCTACTACAACTGACATCATGACGCAGTCACTGGACTTGGAGTGGAGCTGCCACTACAAAAACAAAGAAACAAAACAGTTTCAACACTAGTCTAAAAATCACTGAGGAACAGATTTTATTGAACCAAAACGTAATGGAAGAATCACAGCGTGACTTCAAACATCTGACTGGCTGTTTTGTGTCTTTGGTGGAGAACAACCGATGCAAAGCTTGAGTTGCAACAAGATTGTGCCTAAAACAGAGATTGGTACTAACCATCTGTGGGTGAAAAAAATCATTTTTGGGGAAGATATCATTTGCCAGGTAGATGCTTTTTCAGTTGTGAGCTCCGATTTTAGGTAGTGCATGCACTCTCGTGCAGGAATAACCTGCTTGAAGGGTTAATGAGTGCAATTAAAGTCCAAAATGTGTTTGCATGGAACCACAAGGCTCTAGGAAAGATCCCAAAAGAGGTAGAAATACGGAGATAAAAGGTGGGGTCATGTCAAGTGGCTGACTCCATGACCTAAGAACAGCTGCTATAAACAGATCTATGAAGACATGGCAGAAAAAAGGGCTGTTGACTGTATTTCTGTGATATCGTGACCCTGCAATGTCCCAGATATTTCATTAATACCTCAGGAAATTGTGTGAACATGTGAAAAATGACATTGTGCTTCAGAAATGGTTAAATAAGACGGATCCGATACCTGACGACGCCTCCAGACGATCCAGCTTGCTGACCAGCCAGTCCAGGTTATCGCAGAACAATGCACAATTAGAGCGGTTCCCCCTGATTAATGAAGCTGTGCAGTGAAAAACAGAAAGACAGAGTAATGTTGGCTCATCGTTCAACACAGACAGAATTTAGTTTGATTTTTCTGCACTCGCAGTCGTCTACCCAGCAGCTCGTAGAGGAGGTTGACGATCTCCTTCCAGGACTCAGCTGCCTCCTCTCCAGCAAACTCAGAAAAGTGGGCAGCAGTGTTGTAGACGTTCAGGCGGTCGATGCACTCCAGCACGATGGTAATCATTCCCTGGGAGTGAGGAGAGGCACACAGGGAGCACATGATGCACGCATAACGTTCCCAATCAACGTAAGTCCTTTTGTTGCTCAGAGTTTTGGTGAGACAATTGTTGTAAATGTTGAGATGAATCAGTACTTTGTTAAATCTGAGATAAAAAGCTGAAGATAGGATGAGGAGCCTAACCATAAACTTATGTAAGTTAGGTTGCTCACAAATGTGGAAAAACTGTTAATGAAGTTGATACAATCATCTCTCAGGGACAAGAACATGCTGATTGATGCCCTGATCGATCAGTATTTGACCTGATGAATGATTAAACAAGCACAACAAGTGTAAGTCTTGTAAGTCCTCAAGTATGTCAAAAGAGGATGCTTCCAATTTGTGTCAGGAAAAACACATAAAATTACTGACTGCTTGCAGGAGTTTGCAGGAGCGTGACCTTGTCAAGACGGCATGCAAACTTTACCTCTTCTTGGAAGAGGTTCTGCCGGTTGCGGAGTGAGCGGAGCTTGGTCTGTTTCTCTTCATGCTCCAGTTCCTCCTCAGGTGGACGAAAGTAGAAGATGAGATCCTGGAGAGAGAGGATGACTCCCTCCAGAGGAAGGGACAGCGTACTGGGAGACTTGCTCTTCGCACTCAGGGAGTCCAGACCCCTAAAGGAGCAGCAACATCATCATAGTATATTTCTCTTTAAAAAGATGAACATAACTACATTGTGTTACAACATTTCCCCAAAGGCATATTCATTAACGTATATGTACCTGATGAACTGCCTGAAGAGGCCCGTAGTGCTGTAAATCATCCGAGCAGCCTGAGACTCTTCAGTCTGGGAGCGGGACACGGTCAGGGCGTCGTCCATGTGACCTTCTTGATGCAGAATGACCTGCAAACATAGATTTAAATGATCATTTACAACCTCTGGATTTTGTCATTACGATGGGTTTATGTTTAGGTATTTTCCATATTCTTCCCTGCTTCTGTGGGTTTTCTCTGGACAGTCCATTAATAGATGTTAACTGGTGGGAAGGAGCCGAGGCTACGTCCCCCTCTGGATGGTGTTTTTGTGCTTTGTTGTGAGTGTACCGTCATCGCAGCTATTTTAATCATCTCTAATTGCAGTTTTAGATTTTCTCCAGCTCGCCATTTTGAAAAAAAGTCTGACTATGTTGAACTAGCTTTTCCAGATGTGTCCTGTGATGTTTTGTGTCCTCCCAGCTCCCAGCTCCCTCCCCCAACCCCTCCCTCGCTCAGAGTTCTCCGTTTGACTTTCCTCTTGGGATTTAGGTTACCTGGACCTGGCTAGATAGGTTCTTACCCGTCTCTTCAGCATTCCTAAACGAGCAGCTTTAGCATCCAGGGCAGCGTATGTGAGCCACAGGCCTGTGGACACATGTTGGACAAAGCACATGGACTCTCCGTACTTTATCTCTGGAATGCCCATGCCCTCAACATCTCGCTTCTGAGCCACGTCCACCTTCTCCTGCTCGCAGAAACCAAGAGGAGAGAGCAGGTGTGGCGTGAAGAAATGACAGTGTCAGCGTGATAAAGGCGGAAGTAAATGTTCAGCGAGACTCAAGCTGACAGTTCTGACCTTTGAAGCACGGAAGCAGAACGCGGACAGTTTGGTGTTGGCCTTCTCAGGGTCGACCACCATCAGGACCTTTTCCTCATCGAGACACAAGTAGCGCCCCGTGGTGATGTGGCGAATACGGAAAGACTGTCCCCACTTCATGTGGCTACCACTCCAGCTGCAAGCCCAAGCAGGAGAAACATGTCAGACCTTCGGTGAATCTTTTCATAAATAAATTTGTTGTCCAACCTTGAATTGATGCATTTTCTGGTGTGTGGCTGGTATTCATGTTTCCAATCCTTCCAACACTATGGGAACTTCAAAAACCCAGCTACATCACCTGATTCTGAGGGGTTCCAGCCTCCACAGGGATCGCGCCTGACTGCACACGGATCCGCCTTCATAGTGAGCTATCCTGTAGGAGAGGGTGCAGACACATGATCTCTCAGACAGTATCAGACCACCAGGAAGCAGCGTTGTTTTGGCTTCTTTTCTCCTCACCTGCGCTTTTCCTCTCCTTCCTCTGGCGTGGCGATGGCCAGACACTCGTCCATGTGGCCGTGGAACAGCCTGAGAACGTGACCTCCAGTCAAAAACCCTGAGAGAAAGAATAAACGAGGTGACGTATGTTCTATGTCAGCGTGCCTGGTTCTGTCCGCTGGAAGTTCAGTCTACCACACGATTTCATAAACGCACTCTCTCAACACCTCTTACCGTCTTTCCATTGATTTAAAAAAAATCTTTTATTCAAATAAACATTGCCAAATGAGTATATCATATATTTTAAATCACAACAGATATTGTGGAGTAAAAGCTGCATCTTTTCAAGGAAATGTTGAAGGAAAACAAACTCATTCTGCAATTTTTGAGCCTTTATTGTGAAAGTGCAACATTTTCCACTATGGACAAACATCGCTCTTTCATGTTCTGTCTTCCGATTGAGTTTGGACATATGAAATATCGCCTTAAAAAGTCTAAATCCTCTGCTTGTAAGCAGGTATTTGTATTTGTTTTATACATCAAAACCCTTGAAAAATAAAGAGAATTAATGCCACGTTCTGCTGGGAAATGTGTCCTAATATTTCTGTGGATGTTAGTTCAGCACATCTCAGCATTCAAGTTTCTGCAGGTGATTTGGATGTGACTGCTGATGGTGTTGGTAGTGTTTGAAAGGTTTTTACCCTCAGCTAGTTCACATCCTGAGCTTATCGGGTTCATGTTCCACAGCGTTTGCATGAAGGAGGCATCCACCATCAGATCTCCACTGGCATAGGACAGATGCTGAAACAAGAGGAAAGAGTTTGATGTACTTGTCATCTGTACTGCAAATAAGTTGACAGAGTCCCAGGAGCCTTACCAGATATCTCTCAGAGGACACACTGACAAGGATAAGGTCATCTCCCACCCTGACCTTTTCACCTTCTGATCTTTGCTTAGAGGCTGGATGAATAGTCCACCAACATGCCTCACCTGAAGTACAAGAACAAGAACAACATCGGATTGCTACCTGATCTCCTACTGGAGCTGCTGCTCCTTCACAGTGTTTATTATAACAACCAGAAATTATACTGCAAAGAAAAGATGCTGAAACCATTTAACATTAATATTTTTGTTAAAGCAAACAAGATAAAGTGATGAAGAGCTTCAGAAATAATAGAAAATAGTCTAGTGCTGCATTTAAAACATCCTGGCTTTACCAGTGGAATCTTCTTGCAAGCCCACGTCGAAGGCCAACTTGTCGGTGAGGGATCGAGATGTAGTCAGACAGCTCAGGTACTGAGAAGAGTTTTCATTCAAGGCAGAAGCAGATACAACGCTTTACTTCAAATTCACAGCTGTCAAGGCCATTGGACTGAATTTATGCGTTCAAAGCCCGTCTCACCATGCCTGAGTGGTGGTGTCTCAGAAGGATTGCATGGCCGTACAGTAAAGTGCGATGGCCTCCACCTTGAGACGACTGAAACGGGAAAAGTCAGAAGAAGAGTAACATTACAAGATTATAAATGTGATCAGGAAAAGGACAAACAAGGGCAGAATAAAACATTAACATATACTGTCACCGACTATATATCACAACGTATCGTTGATTGACATATTGTAGTTTGATGACAATGTTTCCTATATCCGGAAGAGATACATTATCAAATGGACTAAATTCACATTTTGTTAACTGGAATTAACACACATCCAAAGTCTAGATGCATCTTTCGAGTTCATTCATATAAGAATAAAACAAAACAGTGTCACATTACCAAAAAGAAGGACAAAAGTCAGGCATTACAGACTATAATCTTATAATCATTGCAACATATAACATCCTACCTGTTTTTCAACATCCAGCAAAGATGCAAAACAAAAAAAGAAAAAAAAGAAAACAGTTACTGTGGAGTTGTAGGTGGATTATTCAAAATGATGACTGACTTGACTGCAGGATGCCAGCACTAAGCCTTTATGTTGGGTAAGTTGCAGTAATCCACTGGGATGAGTCAGGGTCGCTTATGTCAAGTGGCAGCCCGACATCATTAGTCCCGCTCTGCATTAGCTGCATTAGCACTGGGTTTGGTAAGGACAGGTGGTGGTATCCAAGGTGATTTCCCAAAGTGTGCATGTGTAAAGAGTTGTTGGCGCGTCCAGAGCTCGGATGGTGTCCGGTTGCCTCATCCGTCTCTGACAGAGGTGGGTGCTGCTGGGCTGCATGCCATGCTATTCTAATCTGCTGTTCGACGTCTCGCTGTGCTCAGCTGCAGCCCCGGCCGGCCACAAGAACGCTGCTCGACGACACCTCAGACAAACAGCTTCTCTCAGGTCTTTGGCTTCAACCGGAATTTGTTTAATTTGCTTTATGTCTTACTTCTGTGTGGACATTTTGATGCCATATGTGTGGTTAAGGTTTATAAACGGTGACAGGAACGTGGCTGTTTTATTAAACCACCCATGTTTCATTGGAAAACCATAAAACACCACCAGATAAAAGATTTAGCCTGACTAATGCTTTGAGCTGCAGATTGTTGTGTCTTCATACCAAGATTGCACACATAACCCAGCTTTTACAGTATGGTTAAAACGAATAAAAAGAAACTGGTCCAACATTACAAACACACAGGGAACCATACTCCAAAACAAGGGGAACAATTATAATGAGGTTGTGGGGTAAAAATGTGCTGGTGAGGTTTTTTGCATGAAATGTAACGAGTGATGCACTGTGACAACCTGACAGCAGAAAGAGTTTTAATTATTACAAAAAAAGGAAAAGTGTATGAGCATAAAAAGATGCTCACTACATATTTAATGTAACCATCCCAGTTTAAGTCTTACCAATAACACAGGTCAACATAAAATGAGTATTTTGGCAATGAACCTGTACTCTTGAACCCCATAAGTCACTGAGAGCTACTGACAGATGTGGGGAACGATCACCGACACCAAGTGTGAGGGCTAAACGGACATGAATCAAGACGTGTTAATGATACAACATCATTTGATTCAATAGGACATCCAGGTGCCAACAGGGACAGCAACACGGACAGTCGCCAGGCCGGTCGGGACACACATCACAGGAAGGAAAAACGTGTTAACAGACATACCCATTTGTCCAAATCGACTGCCTGCTTGGCAGAGAGCAAGAAAGAGGAGTGGGGGGAGAGGGGGTGTCAGATAGCAAATTACAGACAGGCAATCAAATAAAACCTAAATATAAATCCATTGTTGGGGCCTGACACTGACTGGTGAATTTTTAATGGCTCATTAACAAAGACCAAATCTGCAACTACCTAAAACAGCAGCCTGAGCACAGAAAACACGGATGGGGGCTTCTGTGTGACTAAAATGAATAGTTTAGATTACAAGCTTTAAAAAAAATCCACTCATAATCAAAAACACCTGTTTGCCATGTCCGGAATGATATACAATTTTATCCAAGAGTGCAAATTTAACATAATATAATGCATTATAAGCATAAAATGACTGAAATGTGCTGTAAGACAGATTTAATTGATATTTTAAAATCTAGATTATTTCAGAATCTCTGTTTACTCAGGACTGAATCAGCACTCAATCTTCAGTGGGGGGGTGATGGCCTAGTGGTTACAGAGATGGGCTTGGGCCTCCTGGAGGACCCAGGTTCAAGTCCTGGCTGGCAACAACAGTGGATTGCTGTGGGCCCCTGAGCAAGGCCCTGAACTCCCAACTGCTCCCCAGGCAGCCCACTGCTCCTAGTCACACTAGTGATGGGTTAAAAGCAGAGGCAGATTTTGGTGTGTTTCGTGAGATATATACTGACAAGAATAATAAAGTTTAACTTTATCTCCAGGTTTTATCCTCTTTAACTGTAATCAGTCAATCAATCAATCAAAATGTTATTTATAAAGAGATTTAACATGCCAAAAGGCAACCAAAGTGCTGTACAGATGAATAAAAATGCAACAAACTAAATCATAAGATACAAATAAAAGCAACACACCTAAAATACTACTGATCGTGATACTGTAGCTGCAAACTACCCATTCACACACCAAGTCAGACTTATAGGTGCACCCGAGAGCCGCTGGTCAAACCAAAAGCACTGCAGAAGTAGTAGAACCCTCCAATCATGTCCAGAACCAGTTTCTCCTGTGCCCGTTCGTTCAGCTCACTCAAGATCAAAGTAAAATCCAGAAGAATCAGATTGATTATTTGTATTGAAGAGGAAAAGGATTAGGATGGCTGGCCAGACCACCAACGAGGAGATGCAGCTGCCGAGTGGACGTTTAACATGTTAGGCGCTATTAAGTAATCCTGTGTTTGTTCATTTCAAAGCAAGGTTTCAGAGCGAAAGCGTGTTTGAATGTGTTTAGGTAAAGCAGCGCATGTGCATAATAATATGAACGTGATTAAGGGAACTGTTATGCTCAGGCATACCTGTCCATAATTCCCACAGTGTACATGAAAAGTAGCCGTTTGAACAGGAAAAGCAGACTGCTGGATGATGGGTGGATCTTAGCAGCTAAAGTGATGACAGACCAGGAGCCCAGTAAGTATACACGCATAATCAAGCACACATTGGTTTAAGCCAGATTTGATGAGGTTTTATGTATTTTATTACTGTTCTGCAATATACTCTCATTTAGGTAGCTGCTATAAATAAGTAGAGCTGTGTGCAATGGCTGCATGAGAAGGAGAGCTGCACTGCTGGTTTTGGAGGAGCCGAAGTCTGATACCAGACGGCAGCTGGCTCATACACTGCTTCAGTCCTCTAAACAGACAGCAAGTCTCCATCGGTACATCTGTATCACTCTTCTGATCATGTCCATGAGAGGTAGTTGCAGATTAAGTCCTCCCATCCCACCAAAGCTCTCAATGGCAGCGAAGATGCTCTTCTTGGCCCTTATTTTTAAATCCTACAGGTCTATTTGGTCTAATTGAATTTTAAAAGCTTCATTGTTTCTTTTTTTGTTCCCATTTATCCCTGTTTTTTTGTCACCATTCCCTAAACCACAATACAGATACATTTATAGATATCTTTTATATCTTTTTCCGTATGTTATTTTATATATAAAACTACTCATATCAATTCATGGCTAAAAGCAAGAGTGTAAATCATGACTCAGGGATATGTAAAACAGAGCCAGATCTGTACATGGCTTAAAAGATATGCTGGAAGATAATACTAATAATGTGCATGCACGTTTCTGCTTTGTGTGAGCACAGTTTAAGTAATGAAACTAGAGGATCTTTAATGCATCTGGCCCCTGATGATTAACTATGAAGGTCTATATCCTCATGTTACTTTTTTCTAGAAAAAAGTCTAATATATTTTGCAGGCATTTCCTCACCTCAGTCATCTCCACTGTGTTGGCCAGCATCTCCTGCAGGGCGCGGACCGAGAGCGACTGCTCCAGGATGAAGGTACATATGGCCAGGTCTGGTGGCACATTCTGCAGATGAATCAAAGACACAGAGGTGGAACCAAAGGTGATAAACTCGAGAGGTTCTGCAGAACACAAAGAGCAGAAGAGTGGCGACGTCGTACCTGAGCGTTGGATGTGGTCTCCAGGAAGCAGAGACGGTTCCCAAAGCCCTCGCAGGACAGACATAATTTAATCTGCTGCTCCTTCAGGACGGAGGCGGTACACTGCAAAACCACCTGGTCATCCTGCAGCCAGCACACCAACAAACACTTCTGGTCAGCGTCCTTTCAGCTTTCACATGCATCAGTCCCACTATCATCTTCACAGGCTTGAGATATACATTGTTTCAGGGATTGTTTGAAAAACAATTTTTGTTTTTATTGACAAAAACTGACCCTATGAAGAGTGCAAATCTCGCTTAATGAGCATTTTAAAAAAGATCTTAGCTCAAAGTGCGATGTTTATGACAGAAAAAGTGTTTAGCAAACTTGAAGATCAATGTGGAGCTTCTAATGCAAACACAACTCTTAAAACTATAATCTATCACTGTGAGTTTTGTGCTTCATTCTTTCTAATAAATCAAGAAAAAGCAGACAATAATTAATAAGTACAAAAAAATAAAATCTACTGCAAAGATGAAAAAGAAATCCATAAATTAAAAAAATGTGAAATAGTGATTCTGCACTCAGTTGGAGGTTTGAGGTTGGACGGACGCGAGCCGAGGTCTAACAGTCAGTAATCTTTTGCTCCTCGTCAGTGCCTGGACCCCTCACATGCTGGTGTAAATACAGCGATAAACACCCCCTCCCGTATGAAACCCACACCTGACGCCCAGCATTCCCAGCTGCTCCGTCTCCTCAGCCCTTATCTGAGGGGAACCAGCGCTTCACCTGACTGATACTCCTCTCTGTTCAGCGCCTGGACAGACTTCCTTTATCCTCTCTTATTCAACAGCTAATAGATCATCCTGTTCGCGTTCATGACCTGGTGATTCTGCAGCCATAATGTGTCAGCATTTGCAGTATTGTTAGAGATAACAGACAGGCAGTTTGAGTGAGGTCTGAGTCAGCGCAGGAGATGGCACATCTGTATGATGGCACATAACAGGAAGATGAAAAAGTGATGCATTTCAGCGGCCCTATATCAGCCACGCCTTTCCTCTACCCCGAGGCCTCCAGTGTTTCTTTGGCTGAAGAACGTCCCCTCTTACTTTGGCAGTGGTATCATCTATCTCTTCTCAGCCTAGAAATGTCTCCTCTGTCTTGTCCTCATGTTCCCTGCTTTGCACTTCAGAAACTGGAGCAATGTGTCCTCCCTTTTACTGCACACACGAACTACAGCAAACTACAGCGCTCAATATACAACTCAAGTGCTGCTAAAATTGTAAGTAAAGCAGACAAACATGACCTCTTCTGTAAAGAGGTGAAGCAAAAGAGAAGGTCTATCATTAAAAACTCCCTCACACAGGAACAGACACCTACCAAGCAGAGATTGTGAGCTGTAGCTGCAGTTTATGGATCTGTTTGTCAGGCCAGAGCAGCTGTTCTGACAAACAGAGATCAGTGAGACTTCGCTGAAATTGTGGTAAAAGAAGTGTAGGAGAGATAAAACTGGCTGTGTTTGCAGCACATAAAGACTTAAAGCACAGTTCCCATGAAGGAGATGAAGCTGACTTGGAGGTGTCTAAAAGAAGCCTGAAGTGGCTGAGGGGGTCACTGCTCAAGGCGAGATGCGTGATTGGATGGCATCGTTTCATGATACGCAGCAGCAGCTCCCATCTGTTTCAGCCGTGTCTCATGACAGACTAACTGTAGACAAGATCAAATCAACTACCGCCAGGGAACTCCAAACATCTCATTACCATCATTACTGTATATGTATAAACGTTCTTTTTGGGGTTTTTTTCTTTTTTCTGACAAATTCACAAGACTCAGAAAACCAGATGAAGATAAAGTGTAAAGATTAAATAAGTTTGACTTCTTCCTGCCCCTTTTCAAACAATCAAACAGGGTTTATGTGTATTGTTATGTGTGCACGTATATCGGTATGTATAAAAAGATAGGTGTGTACACATTAGGAAGACATTTATTTTATAGATTTATTTATTTATTTTGTGTATATTCATATAAAAAAAGATCCATTTATTTATACAGACTTATTTAAGGGGTTCTTTATGTTCAAAATGTGTGTATGTATGTGTATATATACATATATATATATATATATATATAGATATTGATATGTCTGGAATAAATTAATAAATTAAAATAAATACATTAAAAATAATTACTTTAGTTGTCCTCTGTCCCCTGGATTTTCATGAACCTCTTTGTCCCAGAAAGCCCCTTTTTGGGGTCAAGTGATATTTATTGTGAAAACAGTGTTTGAAGTACCTGAATCCTACTCTGTGTGAGCTAGACGGTTATACTTCCTTTTGTAAAAACCTGTTACAAAGACTCTTGATGGGTATTTTAGGTACAAAATAGACATATTCTGCACTTTTTTTCTCGCAATTCCCTGATGTCTGGGAGATGGTTTGGTCAGAATATCCCACAGAAACAGTACAACAAACTTCCAGCATCCAAACAGCTGCCTTCATGCACAAAAACGTTAATTTCTTTTCCCTTAGAAGATGTGACATCATTTTAAAACTGATCAGCCTTTGTAAAGGATTTAAGCAGGCAAATGTAATTCAAAGACGGGACAAACAGATAACGCTCATCGGGCATCTTCCACCCCTTTACAACACAAGGTTAAACCAGTTATTGCTCTCTGAATAGTGGAGATATAAAAGCGCTTCGTCAAAGTGCATTGGCAGCTACAAAAGCCGCGTCCTTCCAAGATGCCACACTGCGTGAATCACTTCCAGCCTGAGCATGTGAAAAGCTGTCACACACCTTCAGGCTTAACTCACACTTTTATTAATAGAGCCTTCAGGATTTGAAGGCCTGACCTTTTTTTTTTTTTAATAAACCATCCACACCTCCTGATTATTTGTAATTCTCACTTGATCAAATCTGGAGGAGACAAATCCAGACAGCGATCATTTTCATGTTTCCTGTCTCACTGTACTTGCGCAGCATCTTTGCTGGTAAAGATGCGGATATGAAACACATGATGGGTGTAGGTTTACAGCAAAGCCTTGTTTAGACTTGGCAGCTGAAGGATCTGGGCTACGTGGCAGTCGGGGGTCAAAGGGAGAGGAAGAGACAATTGGATCTCAAGAGGCAGACAGTTAAACAAACAACAAGCGTGTAAACAGAGTTAAGCGCCAGAGATTTACAACTAGAAACACAGTTAGCTTCTGACAGCAGATGCATTTGTGCAATGTTCAGGAGCTGTCTGATGGTACGCATGTAGGCATCGTGCCAGGAGTAAAACTAGGCAAACAGATGGTGAAACACCCCCCTTTAATCCTCCAATGTGCTCCAACAATAAGAGCCAGGATTGCAGGTCTCTGCAACTGTTAACAGAGCTGAAGCAGCTATTGCTGTGGGCAGAGTGTGTGTTGAGCTTTTCATTTTGGTGTTTGTACTGTACAAACTGAGCGTGACGCCTCTGTTCGGCCTTTAAACTCAGTGAAACAGCAGGAGGGCTCCTGATAGTTCAAGTAACTGAATGAGGTTCCATGTGCAGACGTGAGGCATTTCACCTCATGCAGGTTTATTACTTCAGCTTTCGTGCCGAACTCCGAACTGTAACACCTGCACTCTGCAAACCTGGTCACGACTCAAATCATTCACATCAAATCAAACCTGCATCCGTTTTTTCTCCTCAGCTCCAAAATTTCTGCCTCGTGCTCTCATTAAACTGTGCTGATGCCAACCACCCCAGGTTATTGATCGCATTTCGGTAGACGTAAAAAAAGAGTGAGGAACAGCACATTGTACAGCATGTGGGTGGAGGAGAGGCGCCGTTCAATAAGGCCGACAGAAGAGTCGTGACGGGGATTCCCTCTGAGAACTGGGAAAGCCCATGTCGGTGCAGAATCAGCATCCTGGATCACAGAGTGCAGACCTGAGGGGCCACTGGGATGCCTTCATCCTCTTACATCACAGCTTTTACTAATAGCTTGTGATTTCTTTTCTACTTCAGACGTTAGAAAGAAAGAAATCCTTCAAAACAAGAGCTGTGGGGGTTTTTTTATGGGTGAAGAGTGTGAAAATGTTCTTTTAAGGGTCTACAGTACATTTAAAGTTTAAAATGAAACTCAGAGAATATTTCCTGTAAAAAAGCCAGACTGTCTCGTCATCCCCATGCCAAAGGTGAACAACACCTTTACTTGCAGGTAACTGATGTCGTCAGTGGAAGATTGTAGGAAACACAGGTTTTCTTGAAGCACATGCACTTTACTGTGGAAAACCTTAAAGGCAGCACACACAATAACTACTATAATACTGTGTTCATGAGCATAAGCTGTGACACCAATTTCAGAAGGTGTAACTTTACATACACTTCATAATTGTATTATTCTGGACATTTTTACTGGTATATATTTCAACAAGGCACAGAAGGCTGCAGTCTTCAATACTCTAATTTCCCAACCAAACGTTCTTGGTCCAATATTTCTTTCAGCATTCTTTTGACTGCAGTCGTCGTCTTTTCTGTTCTTTTATTTTTTCCATCAGCTCCAAGGCTCTGCTCTGGGGTTTCCCCCCACCCCTCTGCTCCACTCCTATTTTAGTCATCTGCACCTGTCACTATCACATTCCCTCCTTCTGCTGACCAGCAGATACTCTGAGGTCTCGTTTGAAGAAAGAGCCAGCAGCAGAGACTCCCTGAGGCTCTCACAGACGATATACTCACTAGGAATATATGCAGAAACTAGACGATCCCTTCAACAGAAAGGAAAATTCAAATCTGCCCACCCATTTCCTGCAAAAGCAGATTATACTAACACGATCATACTCGAACAAAAGCCGAAATTTGAAAGAAGTCTCTTAATAAAAATTTAGAGGTTTAAAGATTTCATCAACACTGGATAAAAGAAACTTATGGTAAAAACTTTTAAGAACAATTTTGCTTGTTGATAAGAGAAATATCCACATCTTTGTAGCTGATTTTAGGGGGTGGAGTCAGACACTCAGCTCCACCCCTTTCTTCTGTGAGGGTGTTACGCTTTTAACTTCAGTGAACTGAACTTCAAGTGCAAACATAAGTTTGGACACAAATTTCACTCAGATCCTTGAAGCCCATTATTACCACACGCGAGCGAACACTGAGCTGACCTGAGAGAACGCACCAAACTTGGCCGGCACGTTTAATTTCAAATATTCATAATTCCTTCATCTGTGTTTCAGTCTTGAACAGCTGGTTCTGGCGCCTCTTTTATACCATCCAAACACTACACAACTCTGCAAAAACTTTTAAAGACTTAATCTATATAACCGTCTGACACCTAAATCCAAGATTTTAAATTGAATACTCAAGACTTTGGGATTTTGCACATTTAAGATCTGGACGTATTAAATTAAACTGGTGGCCTCTGATTACCACCTCGCACATCGCGACTGAGATCACGGGGGACGCCACAGTCTTGCTTGAATTGTGATTTCTTTGTGATTTTCTGTGGAAAATTGTCTGTGACCTTAAAATCACTTGTTAAACGATTAAGTATAAGGTCAGTATTAAGCACGACCACAATCACGCATCATCTGTTGAACAGTTCCAGGTTATTGAAGCCCTGCAGGTAGGAAGCTAAGAAAAGTAACAGTCAGCAGGTGGATAAGCAGTGAAAAAGCACAGTTATTCGTCCATATCAGCTCAGTATCCACAGGCTTTACCGCGTAAATGTAACAACAAAACGGTTTTGTCTAAGTTTGTTTTCTACTGATGATAAAAGTTTAAAAAGTTAAAGAAGACACCACAATGGCAGAAAAGCAAAACCTCCGATCCAATAAAAGAAAAAGCACTTTTTAAGGAACATAACACACTGTATTGGAACTAAATTATTATATCACGTGTAACGGTTCTGACCAGGCGTTGATCCCTTTCTAAGTGCACATCGCAGGTTTTTGCCAACTTTTCCTAAATCATTTTCCAGTTAGGAGCTTTTGAGTTTCAGCTATCGACAAGAAGCTGAATTTCCAAATTGGTATAAACTAATTAGACAAAATACTGGCAGAGCAATTAAGTAATTAATGGCGGTAAATTAAGTTAGATTAAGTGAATTAGGTGAACTGTAAAACGACTGAACACATTTTACTGTTCATAGAAAGGCATAAAAAAACAAAACACATGAGTTTGGGGTTTTCACATTTGAAGTACAGCAAATGAAGCATCACGTGTAGTTGAAGACAGGTGGAGAAAGAGATGGAGATAAAACAGTTGTTCCCTGATCTGAGTCTGTGATGTCACTGAACCCTGCACTTCTGAACAGCTGACTCGTCTATGCTAAAGTTTGATGTCTGACACTCTACTTTATCTACTTTAAACTAACAAAAATGTATTTTTTATTATAATTCCTTCTTTAAAGCTCTTTTGAGTTGAATTTCGTTGGCACATACTGTATCAACAGTTTTCTTCCGCTTACCAGATAAACTGCTACAAAATAGCAGGCATCAAAGATTGAGCAGCCTTTTTAAAAGATGGTGTGTCTGGCAGGCAGCAGCAATTCAGAGGAAAGTACTGTCATAAATAAATTACTGTGGCTGGCACGAACCCAGAATCTAATCCTCAGGAAAAAATTATTGATTTTCCTTCCTCAAGAGTATGCAAAGTCCTCTGCTGGCCAGCGGGGTTGTGTCAGCCAGATGTGTAACCCAGAAGTGAATGTGGAGTGATTAGAGGAGCATCAAGAGGTTACTTAAAGATAATGTCTTTGCATGTGAAAAAAGAGGCTGATATAAAAGGACGTAAGTGCAAAAAAAAATAACACAAAAACAAACTGCAGTAACTGCAGTTTATGTGTTTAAAGTCTTCATTCACGTGGTCCGTCTGGTACGTTTTTATATGTGTATTAAAACACGGTCTGGTTACAGCGAGTCCGTCTACAATGCCCTCTTAGTCTTGCCATTGCTGGACTAAGTGAGACCGAGACCACGAGGGAGGAAAGCCGGATCGCAGCTGTGGCTGTCAGGTAATAGTGCTAATCAAGGATCCACCTCAAACACGCACATAACCACCGGGCCATGGTGCGTCCACCTCTTGTCTGAGAGACACAGACCACCTGTTCATTGTGTAAAGTGCTACGACAGAGGGCAGGCGAAATAACAGGTGCAGACGATGTGTGGTGTGCTGCTAAACTCAGGCTGGATGTGCTCATCTCAAGGGCTCAGCACCTCCAAAGCCCCACACGCCCCACATACCCTCCACGTCCCGCAACCCTGTCCATCATCTGCAGTCAAAACAAAACATGCTGACTCACCAGAGTCACACTGACACAGAGTCGCACATTCTGTAAAAATAAGGGTGTCATTCAATCCACTTAATTTCAGAAAAGGAACAAACTAAATACGCACTACTGCCTAGGAAGCTTCCGTTTTGAGCTGACAGCTAGAGAAGAGGCAGCTCATGAGTTGGTGGACTGCACAAGCTGTCTAGCATTAGTATTACGTGGGCTTTATGTAGTTATTTTAAACCAGCACAACTGCAAGATGCTCTTTTTACAAGGCTGCATTTTCCAGAGGTGGTCGAAAATGTTGCTAAATATAACACAAGCAACCTTATCGTTTTTTTACGTAGCCATCACGTGAAAGAGCACGAGGAGTTTATTAGGCCAAATGAAACCCTGGCATTAACAATACAAGGTCAGTATACTGAGTGCTCATTAAAAGGTTAAGGCACCCTTTAAAAATGAAACTGCTGTCAGATCAGTACAGAATACTGAGCATTACCCAAAGCCCCGGTAAAAGAATCAGTATCGGGGAAAAAAGTAATGCAATATCTACATGAACACAAGACTCCGGATGGTAAGGTTCAAGAGTTAAGTATTCATGGCTTGATTTAGATGTTACAAAACAAAAAGTTATGGCTAGATGATGTATACATAAATAATGATCATGCATTTTACTATCCATGGGGGCGGGTCCCAGTGTGTTACATGGACAACGCCACTCAGAATATGTAGAGGATAAAGAGCGATGGGGAAAAATACTTGGGATGAAAACTGTGTGAAATACAAAGTTTACAAAGTCAGTATCACACAACTGCAGAAATGGAAATCTGCAAAGAGATCTCTGGTGCAAAGAGCAGTAAAGAAAAAATAATTTCATACTACATATGGAGGACCTCATTTTTGAAAGGAGACATTACTGGGGAAAAAATACCTTTTTTGTTTGAGTGTATATATTTTTGATTGTCTTAAGAGGCTATCAAATCCATGACTCTGACATAAACAATTCTTACACTGTCTGGGGGCTCGTCAGTCTAAAAATATGTAATTCAGTGAGCTGTTCAAATCTGTAGCAAATTTAACATCATAAAATAATCATCCAGAGTTATCTAGAATTATTCAGCCTCCTTTATCTCCTCCTAGTTTCACTTCTCTGCACATTTTCTGTATCTCAGAAATGGAGAGTGTCATGTGTAACCACAGACTGGTAAGTAAATACCTGGACAACCCATCAGTGACGTCGGCCCTAGGTGTTGTTGAAGAATACTGCGCGGCGCAACGTTGCAAACAGGCAGGAAGAGCAAGCCGACTACAACCCGCCCACCTTGTGTCAATCAAAGTTAGCCACGGCTCCCAGCTTCTTCAGCCGATCCATGCCAGAGGAGATGCAGAGTTGTCAGCAAATGCTTGCAGCAGAATATTCTGTTTCATTTTGTTTAGGTGGCAAAATCAGAAATGGCCGCTGCATTTAGGTGATGCAGTTACCAGAAGCTGCCGATTGCTTAGCTTAGCTTCGTAACTGGACGATAAATGATGAGGATGTGAAAATGGCTGGCCCTTGGCTAAGACAGCCACTAATCGAAAGTCTACACCCCTAGTTCTACGTTTTTACCTGATATAGATTGACTCGCTTTTGGAGGAGCCCCCAGTGGTCAGTCAATGAACTGCAACTTTAATTCATTCTGTATTGGCTGCAACACTGACTTGAACAGACACGCCCTGCCGAGGAGGTGGGTGGAGTTGAGTGTTTGACACCGCCCCCCAAAACCAGCTGCTATGAACTGAAAAAAACATTAAACATTAAAATACTGTTGTACTTTATCTTTGTTGTATTTTGGCCATAGGATTTACCAGATACTTAATTAAGAGCTAAAGAAATACCAATTAAAAAAAAAAAAAGATTATGAGAATGATGAGAATCCAGATTTCGCCATTTGTGCTTAAGTATAATGTTGTAAGAACTGCTAAACCATTGATTATATTCCATTAAAAACCAAATTCACTGATTTTAAGCAAAAGCTCTTGTCACTGAAAACCTCTAGATCCCTCGAAACATCACTGAACATCCAGCTCTGATCAGATCTTAGAGGGAATCTGCTGACCTGTGTTGACCATAAATGACTGACACAACAATACACTGTTCAGCTGACACACAGAGAATCACGCCCACGAGCACACACGCCACGTCTCCCTAAAGATGCTGGCAAGTAGGACACCGCCTCTTCTGGCTTGTCCCTCCAGAGCCCGTTCACTTATAGTGGCACGCTAAAAAAAGAAAGAGCTGTTATAGACTGGAACCCGAATGCCCTGCTAAATTCACCGTCCTATGTGATTTCTGTGGCAAAAACGGCATCGTGAAACAGTGACACAGCTTTGAGCATAGTCGGAGAAGTCCAAAGTCTGGCTTCCTGGTGTAGATGTTATCAACCAGTATGACATTTGAGCAGGCTGGACAGAAAAGGAAAAACGGCTTTCTGTGGTTTGTTAAGCCAGCATTTGTAGGTATATGTGGGGGCTGAAGGGATCGCAGGGTGTTCCTTTTTCTTTTTTTTTTTTTTGTCAGAGGACTAAATGACTGAATGTGTGGTTCAACACAGGGCGCGTACTTTGTTTGAGTGGAGAAGGAGTTTACAGAACCTGTTACTGTACAACAGCACCGCCGGAGCCCACCTATGAGCCATCACTCATCAACAGTTCGGACCTGTTTTACAATAAAAACATAGTAAAAACCAGAATGAAAAAGCAGTAATCTGCATGTGGGCTTGTGTAATTTGTAAAAGCGATCACTGAGGATGTATGTCCATGATGCATGAAACGCTCCACTCTATATTACTATGAAATCATCCTGTTCAGGGCCGTGATGGAGCTGAGACCCATCAGGTCTCTCTTTACCTCCTTCTATAAACCCGGCTGAAGGGCAGTGGTCACGCATTCAGACAAAAACATAAAAAATGAGGTTTTAGAAAATAAAAGCCTCCTACAATAAATAAAAGTAGTCATTTATAAGATTTCTGTTTTTCTTTATTTGTTTAGAGATAACAGTTGACCTTTAAAATATGTATAGTACCTAAAAAAAGTATTAAATGTATAGTTGTATCTGTTTGTTCCATAGGAACCTTCATTATTGAATGTTTATTTAGTGACCTCATATTGACTAAAACAGCAGCCCAAACTTACTCTGGAGAGTTTCTGTGCATCAGCTGCCTGTCAGAAAAAAAGAACAAGTTTTCTGGCTGAAGAAGCTCATTTTGGATGCAATTTCGTGATTTACTTTGGATTAGGATTTAACTTTTAAGATTCAAAGGCTCCGTCATAAGATTTTATAAGTACTGAAAAAGGACTCATGCATAATAAATCTTGCATACTGATCACAAGATCGCCTTTGTAGCCACAATTGGTAAAAGGTTATTACGTTTTGTTCTCTTTAGATATGCTCTTTGATGCAATGACACCGTCCTTTAAACTTAAAGGGATATACAAACACAATCTTTGCTTAAAAGCATATATTTGATTATCTAATGGGACTACCAAAACAAAAGTCTCGGTCTGAAAAGTTGACATCATGTTGGATTTGCTGCATCTTGGAAGTTTGTAGCAAAGTGTGACACCGAAAACACATTAGTGTTTTTGTACCATATTTCTGAAGTATTTTGACCACATGTGTCACAGTCGCGTCAGGTAGGATATGCCTCCTTCAACGGTCGACTTTCCTCACAAGCATTCCAAAATCAGTGTGACTGACTTCCAGGTTCAAGGTCCATTTTCACCACACCTCGTGGCCAGGATACCGCCCACAACCCAGCAGACCAGAACACTGACTCCCACGTGGTCTCCCATCACCGGGCCCTAATTAACACTGATAACTAAAACTGCTTCAGTCCAAAGGCCTCGCGAAGACTTAAACTCTCAGCACTGCATCCGCGGTGCTGATTCAACCTGTGGCCCTGGCATTGGTGGCGAAGATAAGCCCCTTGATGTGCGCAAGACATTAATAATTCACACAAAGCTGCATTGTTGATCCACTGAAGTCCTGGCAGTTTAAAGTCCCGTCCTAACTTAGCCTCTTCATCTAAAGGACACCCCACTGAAAGCATTTAAAGATTTATAAAAACAGACCGTTTATAGTTTTGTAATTGAAACAACAGCTGTGTTGCTATGTCCTGTCGTCTTGTGGTTATTGTGGGCCTTGACCTTGCTCATCAGTATAATTTGCTTGTGGTCGTTCTGCACGCCTCTGTCTGGGCGCTTTTGTATTTTTTGTTTCACAGCCAGTTAGAATCAAGAGTAAGTGGAGTAAGTGGAGTAAGCGGAGTAAGCGGTATAAGCGCTGCAGCGGTGCTGGCGAAGAAGACGAAGAGCCTCGCTTCGACAGACTCACATTAACTCGCAGCATCTCTGCTTAGAAATGAGCAAAGAGACTAAAGCTGTTTCAACTGATCACGTAATTGTGCGACGACGGTCTGGACTTCCAGTATCATTGGAAGTGAAACTCATAAAATGTTCAAATTCTTCAATTAGACATTTTAAATTTAATAAATTACTAAAAAGGAACTCAGTCATTAGGTTTTTTCACCTTTTTCTGTCAAATTAGTGATGAGTTTTGTTTGATGTAATTTGTAAAAAACTAAAACACTTTATATTCACAGCTTAAATTACAGGTAAATCTTCCATCCTGTTTCTTCTGGTTTGGTATGAAGGTTAACGTTTATGCAGGTCGATCTGAAAAAATAATATACACAATGTGATAAAAAGAAGTTGCCCCCCCCCCCCCCCAGAACGTTTGTCCACTACGCACGACAAACTGCGATATAGCAACGTGTTTTGTTGCCCGTTGTTTTGTCCCGGGCAGTGACGTGTGACATGGCAACAAATCCAGTCAAAAAATTAACTTAACCGAGAAGAGAGACGGCAAAGACAAAGTGGGATGAGGCTTGAAGTCAGGTGTGTTGCGTGACAGTTTGCAACTCCACCAATTCCCTCTTAGTAATTTATAAATAACTTGCAAGTTGACAGGGGCAAACAGGAATTTTGTGATAGTTTAATGAACCTGTAAAGGTTTTAAAAGGCAAACGTTTGTTTGTTGCAACTCTGGCGCCTTTTCTGTGAAACTACAAAAATGTAGGAATACTAGTCTTATTTCTGGAGGAGCTGCTGTTGCAGCGTCAGGGATGGTCGAATGTGTTCCCTTTAGTTCAAACAAGTGCCTCGATCGGCGTTCTGGGACCTGCCGAGTTGCTAATGATGCACAACAAATGATAACTTCAAAACAGTCTTTTCTATTCTGAAGTGAAAAACTTTTACTCAAACACAAGTGACTCATTATCACGTCGCTTTGTACAATTCAGTCCGTCATGTGGCGGGTTTATGTGAGAGAAGCCGTGGACTGAGTTTGTGCACAGCTCCTCTCCGTTACATCACGGTTCCTGCTTCCTCTCCTCTACCGATGAGACTCTCCTCACCATCTCAGCGGTTTTAGGTCATTTTGAGATGATGAGGTGGATAGCTCCACATTGTGACTGTGCATTTGCTTCTTAAAGGAAGAGCAGATGCAGCTTTTGGGCAGCTGTCCCCTGCAGGTTCTGGGCAGCTTGTTGCCCCCCCCCAACACTGACAGGCTCTACTTTCCTCAGATATAAATAGATAACGATGCTAACAGATGCACCAGCCCCTGTCCGTCTATCTGGCCTCACATATGCACACTTACACCCAAGTCAAGAACATTCTGGAATTGATATAAATGAGATGAAGTAATAAAAAAAAATGAACGGGCAGCATTCTGAAGAAGATCAGAGTATGACTGAGTTATGTAGGTTAACAGCGAGATTAAAGAAATCCATTGTGAAGTTTCAAGAGAGAAACTACGAAGCAGGTCACTGCACATTCAGGCCGCCACAAAAATAGTTAACTAAATACAGAAGCCGGGCTCGGCTCTGCAAACCGCCACAGATTTGAGTCAGAAGCCAAACAGGGAAACCGAGAGACCAGAGAGGACTGGAGGAGTGATGGAGGTGAAGCTGGAGGAATCCGTTTTGGATTCAGCTGGATCTCACGCAGGGGAAACCCACTGCTACATTTACATGATATTAAAAAACAAAACGAAAGATGAACTGTTTCACTGCTGTCATAACTTCAGGTCTGACTGTCCAACCACAAACCCCAAACTCCTGTCCAGCAGCCAGTGCAGGTTATCCCTCTCACACAGAAAGTACTCACCGTTCGCAGGAACTGAATCTCCTCTTCTCCCTCCCCTCCTTCTGCCATCTTCCACCGAGGGTTATTCGCAGCTCCTCAGGAGGAAAGACAAAATCCTTCTATTTTCTCCCTTCAGGATTTAGATTTTTACCTCCTCTGCTACGTCCCTCCCTCCTTCCTTCCTTCTCTCTTCTTGTTGCCCTTCTTCCTCTCTCTCACACTCGCTCAGTCTCGGTGTCTCTCGCTCTCAGCGTTGAGGTGTGTGTGTATGTGTGTGTGTGTGTGTGTGTGTGTGTGCGTGAGGAGGACAGTGTGAGTCCTCCGCTCTCACAGTGTTGTGTGAGAGAGAGTGACAGGAGGCGAGGTTTCTCCCGGCTCCTCTCTCCCTCTCGCCTTGTATCACCGGACCGCAGGCGGAGGAAAGGTGGGAGGGGAGAGGAGGCGGATGGGTTAGGGAGGGGCAGGCACCTCAGACACATTTTACACCGCTACCATCCAGCCACGGCGCCATATTTGAAGAAGTGGGACGCTCCTTCTCCATCACCCTCCTCCCCCCTCCACCTTCCACAAGTCAGAGGCTATAAAAGGAAAGAGGGGTGAGGACCAGCCTTTTGGGATCGAACATGCTGATGAAGACACACCAAACTCTTCAAAGTCAGAGACTACGCTGCTCTGAGCAAGAAAGCCCTCTTTCAGTCCAATGTAGAATTTTATAAGTTAGACATAAATTCAATCCGGCATTATCGGATTATCACTACTCCGCACTCAAAGTGTGATACTTGCAAATTTCATTTTTTGTGCCACCCGGCTTCAGTTTATTGTTATTAAGCTCCCGGGTAAAAAAAAAAAAAAAAAAAAAGTCATATTGTGACATCCTCGTAATACGTTTAGGCAAAGCCAGGACATTTATTTCATGAATTTTTCCGCAGGACTTTATGGCCTTCTCCAGAACATCCCAAAGATTCAGGGTGAGGTTAATAGTTTGGACAGTGATGTGGCCGGTTCACCTGTTTGCTCCACGCTTTCACAACCTGACGACTCCTGACACAATTATTATGGAATACGCCAGAAAAAATAAAAAACCCAATTCACTGATGGAAATCGTATGGTCATTTAGTATATTCAGGTGGTCAGCTGACCTCAATAATAGCCAACATTGCCGAACCTAGGCCTGACCTGCTGAAACGGCCCCGTATCATGATAGCACCCCTGCAGGTTTGCATGATATGCAGGTACGATGACATCAGTTCACCTGCCACTTTTCTGATCCTGATGTTCCAGCCTGGAACAAGGTAAGTTTGGACTCGCTGCACCACACGAACTTTTCACATTGCTGCATAGACCAACCTTTGTACTTCAGAAAAAAGTTGTATTCTTTATTCTAATTTAGTTTCACCTATATGTCTCCTTAAAGGTGTGCATGTGTTATACCAGAGCCTGTTTACAGGCAAGAAGAGGAGTTTGTGACGTCTCATGGACCCTAGGATCTGACAACTGATCGATGTCTGTCTTACGTGAAATAAAACGTAGTTCATCAGGTCATGATTTCTGAGGTAGCGGGCATTCCTACAGGAATTTAACTAATCTGAAGACACTGCTTTATGAAGCCCAGCAGTGTCTTCTGAGATGGGCAGCATGTGTATGGAGAGGAGATATTCACTAAATGTGACGGAAAGTGCTCTGCGTAGAACCACTTACCCTACCTTTAACTGGACTAACACTACTTAATCTCTGCATGTGACAGAATCCTCTTGTTTTCCAGAGTGTTTCTCCTGAGTCATCTTCATGGTGCGTGTGTGTGCGTGCGTGCTTGCGTGTGTGTGTGTGTGTGTGTGTGTGTGTGTGTGTGTGTGTGTGTGTGTGTGTGTGTGTACGTGCGTGTGTGTGTAAATGCTCCTGTTTTCAATATTTAAATATTGTTGGGTTTACTGATGTTTTTTGTTTTTTTATTAGATTTTAGTAAATCTGAAGTTACCTCTGATCCAGTTAATTCCATATTATCTTCTTCCTGGAAGATAATAGTTCATAATAGTCAGGTCTTAACCCAACTTTATGTATTTATTCATTTAAATGCAGGTGGTGACGTTTTGTACTAATTATTCCTTTCAGTTTCTCTTCATCTTCCAAATAACCTGGAAATATGCCTCCACATAAGAAATCATTTCTGACTTTTTAAAAACAAGCACAAAGCTGAAAATGTTGACGCGTCAGACAATCTGTTTGGACAGAACTATGTAGGCTGGGACTTGTCAAGTCTAATGAAACTCCACCCACTGAGGTCAGACTCTGTAAAGTTTCCACCTATCAGTCAAACGAAACGATGGACTTCATCTGTGTTTCCTACAATGTCTCACTTCAAACACACAAATACTAAAACTAAGTGAAGCATGACCACAAACTCACCTGCAGGTTAACTGCCTTGATGGTTATTGGAAGATTTAATTTTAAATGACAACTTCCTAATAATCAGCTGTGAGGTAACTAGGCAACTGACCGACACACCCTCCTGAATGTTCAGGGGGCTGATGTCCAGATTTTGTGTTTAAATGAACTAAAATTTAGAGACTAGTGCTCTCATAATTCAAATCTAAGGCCCTGCATCATACTAAAGCCTTTTGGCAAGTGTTCGCTGCAAACATGCATCTAATCTATGGAAATAGTTAACTTTATAATGAACTTTACTCTCTGACCTTGAGTAGCAGATGTTAAATGACATTGTGCAAATGCTTGAGGCTCTTTGTGGTCTAACTAAACACGTTAGTTGAACATCACACAGGCTGTCAAAAATAAACACACTCAACACAGAAAATAATGATTTCATTTCTAGTCGCACTTAACGTCCAAACTGTTGACTAAAGTTCTGTTTTAAAAATGACTGTTAAAGCTCCACAACGGGCAGTTTTATATGCTATAAATCCCTCCCAGACCAATCAAGCAATCCGCGGGGTTAAAGTAAAACTACCTGAAGCTGTCACATCCGGTGCAGCTGAGTCTTATTTCTACAGTCAATAATGGATTGTGTTTAACAGTGATTATGCCAGGCTTTTGGCACTTTCACACTTACCTATAAAATTTAAATTAAATTCAGTAAATGTCCCACTTGAGAATGGATTTCTTAACTCTTTATGTACCAGCCTGTTCTCGGCTCCTGCTCTCACGTGACATCTGCCCCCTATACAGGGGTCTTTACACTCCCCACTCGCTTCACTGGAGCAGGTTTAAACTCCTCCTGTGCTGCAGCCGTGGCCACACAGTTTTAAAGGGTTTTAAAACCTTTTTCTGATCGAAACCAAGACGTCAATAGAGAAAATGCACCTTAAAGAAATTATGTGATTGATTTTAATCTTAATGATGAATTCTGCTTTTATAATGTTATTGTCAACACATTCCTCAACCAAAAAAAAACAAACAAAAAAAAAAACCAAATAACTTTTGGGTTTCCGCCTTAAAGGTAGATATCTAAGTTGAACTCTGCATTTTCAGTTTTAACACAATTGTAAATTCAGTAATCAAAGAAACGACCTTGCAGCATCGATTCACTTTCAAACCTCTTTTTGTGCATGGCAACAAAATGGTTAATTGCTTTATATGAATAAACGTAACAGATTATATTTTGCACATCACAAAAATACAGTAAGGTAGGCCTAAAGGCCATTCTCTCCTAACATTAGCTGATCTGCCTTGACATACTGAGCACTGCGTGGCTCTGCATGAGAGACCGTGGCACACCCCTCCTGGGCAAAACAGGCAGCAGGGATGCACCAGACAATCTGCAACCCTGTGATCACACACATACCTCTCCAGTGTCCATCTGCCACTCTTGAGCACGCTCTCCATGCTGCACATCTGCCGCTGCATCTGCAGATGGCACCCACGCTTGAGGACGCCGCCGCTCACCTGGACCTCAACTCCGTCCGGCGGCTAAAAACGGAGACGAGCAGAGGAGGGGTGGCTCGCCGCTGAGCCAGACCTCACACGAATTATGGGAGTGTGAGTCCTGATGATTCAGAGGTAACCTGCCGAGGCCAGTTTTCCGCAAACTCACGAAAAAGCCCCCCGATCGTTTAAGGCGCAGTTGTGCCACTTTACCTGCAGATGGCGGCATTGTACCGAAAATAGGACTTGAGTCTCGGCACAGGGAGGTCTGACCCCAAAATGATGATTTAAGTAAAACAACCTACTTCAGAAAATACCTAAGACTAGTAGAGTTTATTGTTTGGGAATGTTAAAAGTTATTTTCTACAAGAGGCTTATAAATAATCACATTTCAAATGCACATCACGAAACCTCCAAAAACAAATGTTAATTAGTCAGCGTAATCCACTGACATTTCAAAGTCTGTTTCATATACCATAAAGGAATACATGAATCAAAAGAAAACTCATTCAGCATGTATTAGTCACACATGTGACACATGAGGGGAGATTCTTCACAAAGTGTGATTGTGTATGTTTTAAGGTTAAAAAAAAGGGCCATCCGCTCTCAACACTTCCTGTTTTAAAGAAGTATTGCTTAAGATTACCATAAGATTACAACATTGTCAGGAAATAGCATTAATATTTTTTCTTCATCAATATCATAAGTCATTTTCTTTCTGAAACAAATTTAAATGCATCAGTGCGTCTCTGTGCATCTTCCCCATCTTCTGAATGCCTTATCAGCCTCTCTCTGTGCCAGTCAGGCCAGCTTCCTGCAGCAGAGAAGCCACCTCTGCAGACTCGACGGACGTTAACGTCCCCTGTTTGGTCGCCTCTTCCTTTTGGTGTGATAAAACAAGGGTTCCTTTGAGCTTCCTCGTCCAGCTGCACGGCCACTTTCACAAGCACAAACACTACCTCCCTGTGTAATCAACTGCTACCCTGAGGAATGACAGTGAGGTTTAAAAAAAAGGTTCAGGGGGGTGTCAGGATGATTGACGGGTTTTGTGTGTGTGTGTTGGGGGGGGGCTGGAGATCATGGATGCACAAATCCAGGAGGGTGACATGAGCCAGGAAGCAACTGTGTTATCAGACAACTCCAGAAATTCCAGAAAATGTTGCAGAAAACTGTATAAATACAAGACACTAAAGTGTCGCCTTTCGGAGACGGCACTCTTGTGATTTCTCACCACCATATTTCTCACCTCTCGTCCTTCTTCCTCTCTTGGTATGGCATTTTTTGCTCACTACTCTCATTAATTCCCCTCCCCCTTTGCATACACATGTACATAAACAGAAACTGATGTAAGTTCCCGAATTTACAAGAAGCATTTCCTCAATTTAACTGACATGAAAGACTTGGTGTAGACTTGACTTGCTGAAGGGACATCTTAGCTCTTGCACTTTACCTCAAGGCATTTTCTTCTTCACTCTGTTTTGTTGCAGGAAATGGCAGCATGACGTCTGCTCTGCTGCTGATTTGTGGTTGATACACCTCTTCGGATAGCAGCCAAAGAGGAGGTTTGACAGAGAGCTGTTTGATAAGCAGGCTTCAGGCATGGAACTTTAGTTGACGAGTGGCGCGTGAGCAGCCTCATCCCCAGCACCTCTCCGTGCTGTGCCCGCTCTCCCTGTCCTCGGCCTGTGAACACACAGAGGAGGAGAGAGGAGGAGGAGAGGAGGAGCAGGGAGCCAGCAACAACCATGGATCTTTAGGGACATGCTCAGATGCCCATGCAGATTGTCACTGGAGGAGGAGTGTTGCTGAGGAGAAGAAGTCTGCAATGAACAAGACCAAGAGGTAATTAAATGGAAAAGAAGAATGCTTGAGCACATTAAAACTTACAGCTCAGTCTAAGTATGTGTCAGCAGCAAGTGTTTTGTGTGCAGCAGTGTTGTGTGAACTTCGAGGTTATATATGAGGTGTGAGATGCAGTGTGGTTTGTGCAAAGGCTCTTGAAAAGTTCTCCTTATGTGTGTTGCTTCATTTAGGCTGCAAGCAAATAGAAACTTGTGTTACAAAATGAACGTCTTTAACCTGCATAACTGTCCAGAATATCAAGTTCTCAAAGTATTTGCGTGCACAGTGCATGAGCGAGCGCTGACATTCAGCAACTTTAAGTGCCTGCTCAAAATTTCCGCAGAAGTGTGTTCTGCTTTTCTGTTCTGTCCATTTAATCTGCCCTCATGACAGCTCAGTGACAATGTTTGCATTCGATTTTATGGTAGATAACAGCTTAGTTTGGCCTGTTCTGGTACTTAAAAAAAAAAAAAAATGCTTAAGTTGTGACCACAATCTTTATCAGATTGCTTGGAATGAGAATGTGTTGACTGCTGAGACAGTCACAAGTGTGCTTTGGGTGTTTTAGATACCTGAGTTTAAGGAAGATCAACCGTGTGGTGAAGAGACCGGGAGTCCCCCTCAAAGAGAAGGTTAATGCAAGATTAGATATTCAAACTAATAAAAAAAAAAAACTAAATAAGAAAAGAAATAGAAACTGAAAAAAAAAACATTAAGCCCCAAAACAGAGACAAGGATTATGGACATAAAATAGAATTTGAGCAAGAGAGGCAGAGAAGTTGTGCACTTGCACAGACGTGTCAGGTAACTTTACTGTTATGTCATGTTTATATATCATCAAAACGCAGAACACTCTGGGAGCTTTATGGATATTTGCTACAGCCTTTCTCTGACACTAAATAGTGGTTTATTTTGGACAAATGAACAGTTGATATGCGTCCCTTCCTCATGTGGAGGGAACAAGAACGCAGGTTGTGAGAGGAGGGGTGGCGAGGGAAAGAGGGCAGCACACAAACAAGGCCTTCAAAGGGCCTAGGCTTCAATTAATCAATTAAGGAAAGAAAGAGAGGAATTTGCATATCCCCTCGCCAGTGTGAGAGCAGGAGCGGGAGAAAGGGGGAGGTAGGGGGTGCTGGATCTGGAGCCAGGAGTCCTGACCAGGATGGGAAAGGCAATGAAAGGATGGGGGGGGGGTGGAGAGGGAAAAAAAGAAGCTGCTTCCTGAATGGCTTCTATAGAATATAAGAGGACAAATGGATCCAAATCCAAGTCAAACGATATTCCAGAAAAGAGATTAACTGAGGTTTGCTTCAGCATGCACACAAGGAAGTTTGTTTCCATGGATGCACTGTTAAATATTATCAAGCAAGTAGCCTCCTTCCTGTGAAAAGGTGAATGCAAATGGCCAAACAGTAAATCCATTTGTGCTCAGATTTGCATTGCACAACAGTGAGAATATTCACTCCCACCGACGCTGCCTGTCCGGGTCATCATCAGGCTCACACCAGGAACAGATCTCTGACAGCTGTTCACTGCGTTGGGGAAATTCCCCAACAAGCCTAATGACATCAACGACATTTCCCCATCAGCTTTTCTGTTTGTAGTTGTGACAGTGTCTCCTTGTACGTGCGTCTGCTTTGACAACAGGTGGATTCACCCAGAGGTGAGACAAGAGGGGACGACTTAGAAAGGGCACCAGAAAAGAAAACCATTCAGAAAACCAGCCAGAACAGTGCTCGGATGAGTGTATACGTTTATTTGAAAATGAATCAGTGACATTATTTATATAATGTTCATTGTAAATGCTAATTGTTTAAATGTGTGTAAAACATGTTGGAGGACATGGAAAACATCCTTTATTACTAAAGGCATAACATATTTGTATCAGCTCGTTTCAGGAGTCATGTTCTGCTCTATTTTCATTCAGTGGCAGCAGATGTCTTAATTTCATTAAAAACCGAAGATACAAATACAATACAAATGCACTATTTTATATTGTGCATTTACAGCTCTGTTCACTGCAGCTGGGGTTTGAGGGTGAAGTAAGTCCTGATGCTTCTCCCTCGTCCTTCACAGGTTCTGCCTGTTTTGAAACTGGTTTTATGGGTTTCTGGTGACTACTTGAGAGGTACAGCAAAGGCAGCATGATGTGAAGTTGTTGGTAGGTGGAGCTAAAGATGGATATGTGTAATCCTGCCCATATCTGGGTCTGTGATGTCACAGCATCAGAGTGACAGGGCTGTGGTATGTTATACTTCAGCTTCAGCTATACGCTTTTATGTGCTCTACAGCACGTGTTGCGTCTGCGACAATTTTATATATATGTATATATACATATTTAAAACATCATACGCCATAATACGATGGATGGATGGATGGATGGATGGATGGATGGATGGATGGATGGATGGATGGATGGATGGATGGATGGATGGATGGATGGATGGATGGATGGATGACACTTCCTCCATGCTAAAGAGGAAAGGAACCACCAGGATTGTCATTAGTGCAAAGCCAGCATCCATGATGGTATGGGTGCATGTGGCATGAGTAACTTGGACATCTTTGAAGACATGAATATTCAACATCTTCTTTTTGCAAGAAAATATAAAACCCCATTCTTGCAGATCCAGGGCCGTATAGGATTTCGGTGGTCCTTAACAAGATTTTGTTTGTGACCCCTAAAAAACCCTCCATGTGCAAACACCAACTCACACACTGAACAGACTGATGGAGGTGTGAATTATCAACAATCTCTTCCTTTATTTGAAAATAAAATGTACTGTATTTGAATTAACTTCTAATAAAGCAAGGGTTTTGTGGAATATGTTGTATAAATTTAACACCCTAGTTGGACCCCTGGCTCTCGTGGCCCCCTCTTGGCACGTACAGGGCTGAACGTGTATGCCAGGAACCGGCGCTGGTTATTACAACAACACAGCCTTGTCAAAGGCTCTGTGGACATCAACCACAGAAATGATGAGACAATATAAAACTGTTGAGCAGCTGCCTTCCTATAACAAGTAAGAATTTCACTTTCAAAATTACAACAGTCTGTCCCGTCAGTCCTCAAACGCTCGCAGTGTTGTTAAAGGAGAAGATGATGCAACGCCATGGTGGTTCAAGAACGGAGTCATAAAATGGCTAAACAGTGCGCAGAAAACTACAAACTGATCCTCCAGCTGATCTTTGGCAGTGTTGTTGCAGGGAAGTGGCTCAGGTATTTGTTTAATGAGAACAAGCACCTTGATTGCAACCTTATTTGGCTGGCTTCACACAGGTTTCAATCAGGCAAGACAAGCAAGAAGGCGAGGCTCACCTGACCTTACCTTACCTTACCTTACCTTACCTTACCTTACCTTACCTTACCTTACCTTACCTTACCTTACCTTACCTTACCTTACCTTACCTTACCTTACCTTACCTTACCTTACCATACCATACTATACCTTACCATACCATACCATACCATACCATACCTCACCTCACCTCACCACACCACACCACACCACACCACACCACACCACACCTCACCTCACCTCACCTCACCTCACCTCACCTCACCATACCATACCATACCATACCATACCATACCATACCATACCATACCATACCATACCATACCATACCATACCATACCATACCATACCTCACCTCACCTCACCTCACCTCACCTCACCTCACCTCACCTCACCATACATACCATACCATACCATACCATACCATACCATACCATACCATACCATACCATACCATACCATACCATACCATACCATACCATACCATACCTCACCTCACCACACCTAACCTCACCTCACCTCACCTCACCTCACCGTACCATAACCATACATACCATACCATACCATACCATACCATACAACCATACCATACCATACTCAGACCTCACCTCACCTCACCCTCACCTCACCTCACCTGCAACCTCACCGATACCTCACAATAACCATAACCATACCAGACCATACCATACCATACATAACCAGACCATACCTCACCCCTCACCTCACCTCACCTCACCTTCACCTCACCTCACACTCAACCATAGAACCATACCATCAACATACCATACCATACCATACCATAGCCTTCAACTCAAACCTCACATCACCTCACCTCACCTCACCTCAACCTCACCGCACCTCACCTCACCTCACCAGACCATAACCATACCATACCATACCATACCATACCAGACCATACCATACCATAACCATCACCATACCATACCATACCGATACCATACCATACCATACCTCACCTCACCTCACCTCACCTCACCTCACCTCACCATACCATACCATACCATACCATACCATACCATACCATACCATACCATACCATACCATACCATACCATACCATACCATACCATACCTGACCTTACCTTACCTTACCTTACCTTACCTTACCTTACCTTACCTTACCTTACCTTATCGTTTGCAGCGCTACATACTGTGCTCTTGATTGTTATGAAATACGCAGGCAGACAGTAAAATGAGCAGAAAAGTAGGAGGACACAATGAGAGGTGGGGTGGGAGGTTTTGTTGCCCGGCAGGTTTCAAAACCAGCTCCCTGACCTGGACTGCCAGGATGCAGAGCCCCTGGGTCATTGCTGACATGGCTCAGAGAGATGTGTGCTGTCGTAGCTGGATGGAGCCGCACATAGGGGCAGCTGATGGTATAAATAGATCAGTGAATGTCACCTTATGTGGTCGCATGAAACGTCAACCTAAACTGTGTTTTACAAATAGCAAAATTAATGTTTTTGTGTGTCTGAGGATGTGTCTGCTGAGCTTTGCATCATATACTCTATGTGTGTGTCTGGGGAGAATGTGAGTAGGCTTGGGTAATGAGCCGCACGCACAGAGGCAGGTTAAGAGAAGGGGATGTAGGCCTGGTCATTCAGGGAACTTCTCTGTGAGTTCAAAGAACTTGCAGCTTTTCCTGGTAATGTCATCATATTTGCCTCAGTGTACGGAGGCCACCCCAGTTTCATACCACTACAAAATACTTTCCATTTGAAAGGATGCACAAGGAAAAAATATTCAACAGTTTAGTAGGGAAGTTTTATCACCTTTTGAAGTAAGGCAGACACACGTCACACAGTGTGTTTCGTTGTAAGTCATTTCTTGTTGTTTATGTGGAAGGATGTTGAATCAAACCCCTCTCCTAAACTCTTTTGCAGAACCAAATCAAAACTACCACTCTAGATTAATGTGAATACCAAGAAAAGAGTAAGATACTGGTTATTGTGAAATGTAGTCAGATATTACACAACACGGGGGAGGGGGGGGGGGGGGCTCCGCTGTGGGGTGCAAGCAAAGCCTACAAACCACTAGTACATCATGATCTGACTTCATTAAAAAAAAAGAAATACAATTTGTGAAACAAAACTGTCACAGATTTGTGTCAGTAAGCTGTGTGGCATTTAACCACTGTGATATAGGACTGTGACTAATTAAACCTCTTTAATTAAAAGCGTCTAGGAGCACTGAGAAAGAACTGCAGGTGGAATGTAGGTCAACAATATCTAAACTTGTGACACAACTGAAAATAAAAGTCATTTCTCATGTGTGTGCAAGGCAGCTTCAGGTGGAGGAAGACTTCTTCTGCATGATGCTTCAGAAAGCTGCAGAGCCGCTGCACGTTATCAGATGTGGGGAGCTGCACTTCCTCAGACGCTGACCTGCACTATCTCACCACACGCTGCTCTACTTATTTCTAAGATGCTTGTGCTCTCTGCCTCTCTGTCGATCTGTCTGTTCTTCTCTCAGGAAATCCAATGTGGAGACTCCTGGTGTGGAGAAGGGCAAGAAGCTGGTCCAGCGGAGGAGGAACACATGTCCCAGTCCTCAAGACATCAGCAAGGCCCTGCAGAGCCCCAGTTCTGCTCCCAGCGCCAGTGCAGCCAGCCTGGATGAGCTCATCCAGCGCTGTCTAAACTGCTTTGGTCAGTCTCTGGCCCTTCATGCACACACATGTTGCCGAAGTGTGTCTTTACTCCTCATCACAACACAGTTACATAATTGAGGGATGAGGGAAAAGGACGAGTGAATTCAGGCAGGGAGAGAGACGAAAGGGTAGCTTCATACAATCGAGCTTTGTTCTGCAGCAGGCCACTGTACAAATCTGTCTCCGCTCTGCCTCTTTTTCAGAGCTCTCACTCATTTTATTCATCAGTTCTTCCAAGTCACTGATAGAAGGAAGAGTTTTTAATCTGTCGGTGCATTTCTTAACTATATACATTTCATTTTACACATCATATTTAAATTTAAAGAGGGATTTGAAGCTTTTTTTTGTTTGTTTTGTCTTTTACTTTTTAATGTTGATTTTCATTCTCACAGAAAACATTCTGGCAGTAAGGATACCAAGAAATGAATGAATGAATGAATGAATGAATGAATGAATTCTAAAAATGGACATATATATATATATATATATATATATATATATATATATATATATATATATATATATATATATATATATATAAGGAAAATAAATATATGGTAGCTAATTTCCATCTCTAGTCCCATTGGCAGGTTTATGTTAATAAATCAAAAGCAATAGAAACAATAACAATCAAAGACATCAATAACAGTATGCAGCTCGGCATACACACAACAGAAAAACAGGTTAACCCCAAAATGTTATCACAAAGAATGTAAATGGCTCTTTTATATTGCACCCTGTCATAGCACACATTTTCGCATGCAGGCGGGTGAATTGCGCTGAACTGAATTCACATACATAGGTGTTTTAGGTACGATGCTACGATGCGTTTTCATTTTTTGGTCCACGGTACATGGTTCCCATTTCTTTAGAATGCTGCTTCATCTGACCACAGTAGACATTTCCACTGCGTGATGGTCCAATCCAGATACTTCTCAGCCCAGAAACGGTCTCTGCTCAGTAAAGTTTAGTTGGTATTTGTGAATATAGGTCTGTACTTGCAGAGCTCGATAAAGATTTAATTCTTTGCTGTTATATCAGCTATTGACAAATGTTCTTGATGCGGGTCCATCTGAGGGATCAGAGGTTGTAGTAAGTTAAATCATGCAAATACATTCCAATCTTTGTTTGTGAAACATTTACAAACATCGCCTACACTTTTGTTGACAAAGTTAGGTCTTTCTGCACGTCTGTGCCTATCTAAGACTCAACATTTTTGTACATAATTACTACAATAACATGTTGACATCCTTCTTTAAAATTTTAATTTGTATTCTTTCACATCCTTATCGGGCTAAATTGCTCCTGTACCAGCTTCATGCTGCAGATCTGAAATTCAAAAATGGATGCACAATAAAAAAGGAAATAAAGCATGAATGCTGTATGTTGGGTTCATACTGTACGCAGAGAAGTAAAAGTCAAACAAAGTGTAAGAATCACTGCACTTTGTTCTCTCTTGAAATCCCCAGTTTGCTTGTACTGCATATCTCAGCCTTTGAAATGAACTGAAACCAGCGGCTTGACTACAAAACCTTGCTGCGGCTCATAGTTTTCTTGTTTTTAATCGCGTTAATCCTGCTGGTGTAAATGTGCTGTTCTGGTTTTGCACGCAGATTCAGAGGGTAAGTTGTCCAGCCCCAGAGGCTCCCAGTTGGTCCACATGACCCTGATGATGCACAGCTGGGTCGTGCCATCGCAGACGTTTGCCCAGAAACTTCTCACCCTATATCCTCCATTGTCGCTCAGCGGGCTGCTCGCACCCCACTGGCGCTCCCGGTCACATGTTCAGGTTCATTAATCAGATCAGCAAACAGGCATGGCTTTGTTTTGCACTCCTGCAAAGCATATTTGAAGTGTACATCCCTGCTGGTGTGTACTATAGCTCTGTACCACATCTGCACAGTGCGTTTGGATCCTTGACTCTTTCTCTCACTTACAAGGATTCTCCGTCCGACAAGAGAGCTCTGAGGCGGACGCAGATCTGCCACCTGGTCAGGTGAGGGAGGGCAGCAGTCGCATGAAAGCACTGTTCGCTGGAGAGTTTAAGGTCATCTGCTCTGTTGCTAGTAGTAAACATGTTTTGTGTTATGCTTCTGGGCAAGGCACTGGATTAGCCAGTTCCCAGCGGTGTTTGAGGTGGACCCCCTCCTTGAACAGACCATGGGGGACTTGTGGGCGCTGGTCCGGCTGGATGGAGAAAAGACACACTCGCAGCTCATCGACTCCTCCTGCTTGTGAGTCTTGTTGTCGTTTGACTCACCCACATGCAATGAAGGAACTGTTATTTGCTTATTTGAGCACAACTTAAGCAAATGTTTTTCTATAAATAGAATAACCGTCTATATTCATCCTGTTTCTTGCCTTTCTTTTCCCAGAAGCTCTCATGCCAACGTTTCCCAGGCACCCTCGCCCTCTGTGAAGAAGAGGAAGGTCTCGTTGATCTTCGACCACATGGAGCCAGATGAGATGGCAGAGCACCTCAGCTACCTTGAGTTTAAGAACTTCTGTAATGTTTCTGTAAGTTCAGTGTGTGCTGGCTTTACTTAAAGAGGAACAACGTCAGTCATAATAATACTTTTAAAAATACTTCTATGCCACTTGACAGTTGATAAATCTGTGATGCAGCTGTCAGAAAAACACAACATACACGCACATGTTCTCTTTGATATCCTCGATGGGACGCTGCAATGTCCACAAATCCTGTTTTTCTCAGTATCTCTGCCTTTCAGAATCTGATTTTGTGCTATCACAGTCATAAGCAGAGCATGTCAGGTCTGGCAACAAGAGTAAAACCCGCTTTCTCCCCAGTCATAAGTGATTTGGCTCTACCTTATGTCTACATCACCTGGTTTACTAACAAGTCACTTGTAAGAGTAGCGTTTGGTTTCAACAGCCTAGTTTCTTTATCAGTTGGACCGTACCTTCCCAGATAACAGACACATTTGGGCCTAATTTTGTCATTTTTGCCTCAATTAAGGCTGACAAGTTTTTTCATTGGTCAAATGACATCAGCTTGTGGGCCAGATGTGGCCCACATGTCACTGGACAGCTTTGTTGTGGTTCATGGCAAATATTGTGAGGTCCAGGGACAGCTCAAAGGTCCAAAGGAAATAAGATTTAGGTTTGGGCAGCCACACTCTTCTTTAACAACTGTTATCAGGGTTGAATGTGGACTAAAGAAAGCTGTGGGCCATGTTTGGGCCAAATGCTCTGCTGGGAGTTACTGGGTTACTGGGAGTCAAACAAAAGTTTGCAAAAGATCCATTAACCTCAAGACCTTCATGAAGTCAGTTAGGTCCTTCAGTCTTGTTGTTTACCTTTTATTTTACTGAAAAGTCCGATCAAGTGTTCCATCATCATGTTTTAGAGTACATCATCTTTGGTGTGTAACTGGGGAAACCTGTGACTGGGTTTGTTGGTACAGTCTTCTGTCTAACCTGTTTTCTGTCTTGCGTCTCCTCACCTGGCCAGTTCCTGGACTACCGTAGCTACGTGGTACGAGGTTCGGTGAGGGACAACCCCGCCTTGGAGCGCTCGGTTATGATGTGTAATGGCGTCTCCCAGTGGGTCCAGTTGATGATCCTCAGCAGACACACAGCCCAGCAGAGAGCCCAGGTCTTCACCAAGTTCATTCATGTGGCTCAGGTAAACCCACTGAAGGAGCAACCAGGCCCAGAGGCAGCAGGACACGTACACCTGCAAGCCAGACCTCAGCAAAGCTATGTCATCTCTCTTGTTAAAGTTTGCCCTCCAGTCATTCACTTTACTTCTTCCACTGCAGAAACTGAGATCACTGCAAAACTTTAACACTCTAATGGCGGTAACTGGAGGCCTCTGTCACAGTTCAATCTCTCGCCTCAAAGACACGTCCAACCTGCTTCCTCCAGACATTACTAAGGTACATCAACTGTTACACAAAACCTCCAGTCAGCATCTGAACTCCTGGGTTTTACAGCCATTCAGTTGTCACTCTCCACCTGTTCATCAAGAAAGTCAGTTTTCCAATTTTATCTGCAGGTTTTATGAGAATTAGTGACTTTTAATATAATTTTAGCATCAGCAATGAAACTAGCACACACAGCTGTGGCTGTAGAGGCCCTGAAATCAATATAAAAGTTTGTATTTGCAAGAAGAATGTTGCCCTGTGGGTCAAGAGTTATTTTACATGTGAGATTTCTAGGTCATATACTAAATTTAAAAAGCTTACAAAGCATCCAAATGGCTTTACATGGAAAACATGCATTCTTTTTATATTTTTGTCAGAAATATTCTTAAGGGAGGCTCTGGTTATGATCGGTTTTGTGGTAAGTATTTGTATGTATTTTTCTTTAGTGTGTCATAGTTATTGTGCACACAAAAAGGTCTGCAAAGCCCAAAGTTTACAGCAAATGAAGTTCACTCTTCCCACGAGGCACACTCCTCCTGAACTCCCTGAGATTGTTTTGCAGGACTTTCTTGTTACTTGTAATCCACATTATTACATAATATATTTGTATAATACTTGTCTGATGGATGATTCAACACATCTGAAACCAAAAATGAGGAGCAGCTGCACTCTTTACTCTTTTTGAACAATCAGACTCTTTCATTTTCTTGAAAATAATGTATTTGTGCTTTAAGCTTTCTAACATGTAACTCACATGTTTTATTTATTTATTCATCGAGAGGTAACCAAGTCCATTTGTAGGTCAGGATGTGCCAGAACACAAAGACACCACGGTTTCAGTGTATTGTGTGGATCCACATCCATCATGACTCCATTTAGACACGCTCCCAAGTACTAAAACAGTCATAAGACTGGGAGTGAAGCAAGTGAATAACACTTAAATTAAAGACTTTTGGTCAACTTTTGATCAATTATAATGTTAATTAGTAACTTATTTCTACACCATCAAAATGAGCAAAGCCTGAAGGCATAAAAGAAAAAGAAAAAAGAAAAAGGCTTGGAAAGAAAGATTCTGACTCAATCAAAATATCTAACACACGCAACTTGAAACTGTTTGAAGCAAAGTTCAAATGTTATGTCACTTGCTGTACAAAAGTCATTTGAAGAAAAAACCTATTAATGACACTCTTAAGGTTGCCGTGACTACCTAACATGTAATTGTCATCTAAGATCCGGAACAAAATTCGGGTTGTTTAATGTTTGACCTTCAAATGTTTAAGACGTTGCACTTACATGGACTATCAATGGGAGATGCTAAACTGCCGATCAAGTCCAGGATTTGCAAGAACATTGAATAATAATACTTTTGGAGACAAAGTGGAAGGGAAAATCAGGCCTGGATTCCAGGATTTGTCGATTCTTGGACCGTTAAACCACATGCTGTGTTGTCCACCTACTGTATATGCAGTATGTTCTGCATACTCGTCCGGTGGTCGTCATCTACCACCTAGACAACAGGAACACATGAACACGCGTGTGCACCACTAAAACCGACTCGATTACCTTAAACACAATAACGCAGGTGATTATTGACAGGTTTAATTAAATAAGTAGATGAGGTGTATGTTAAAACTCTCAAAGTGAAAAGAGAATATTTCTGTTTCGTGTTTCAAAAGAACAACTGTGAAAACAATACGACCCAGAAAGGCAACAAAAAGAAGGACTGAGCTGGTGTAGACTCTCAGTCATCCAGGTGACGGTAACTCTCGAGAGCTTCAGGATGGAAGGTGCAACATCTTCCAGAACAAAAGAAAAGCAGGATTCGTTGACTGCGTGAATGAAACTATGGAGTCACGTGGCAACTAGAACACACAGATGAAATGAAGCACATCACTGCTTGTTATTTCAAACGAGCAGGACACATTTGAACTTCTTTGGACGAATGTCTACAGACAGCTCTTTCCTGCTCTTTGTCCTCTTCCAGGCTCTGAGTGAGATGACCGAACTACTCTCCTCACGTAGCAACTACAGCAACTACAGGCGGGTTTACAACGAGTGCAAGGGCTTCAAGGTGCCCATCCTGGGCGTCCACCTGAAGGATCTGATCTCACTCAATGAGGCCCTGCCTGACTACGTAGATGAGGAAAAAATCAACCTGAGCAAGCTGCAGCACCTGTACAGCAACATCAACGACCTGCTGGCCATTCACAGCTGCACGCCGCCATTCGAAGCCAACAAAGACCTTCTGCATCTGCTCACGGTACGACAGAAACAACAAGGGGATTATTAAAAGTTCTGATAATAAGCTGTCACAAAGAGCATCTGAAATTATGCTCTTTTAATCCTTCAGCTCTCTCTTGATTTGTACTACACCGAGGATGAGATATATGAACTTTCATACACCAAGGAACCCAAGAACCCCAAGATCCAGGTATGTAGAAGTGAAAGGAGCTCTATTTAAGAGCAACAGTCACACTTATTTTATCTTGTTTTTTTCACATGATGACACGCATTTTGTGCACTCTGTGGGTGTAACATCTTCTCCAAAACAAAAGTACAAGCTGAGTGCTGAAAGTACATCAAAGTCGGCCACATCAAAGCGCCGTACGTTAGGGAAACGTGTTATGTGGTGGGTGTGCTCTTTCTTGTTCTTCTCAGTCCTCTGTGTCTCATCAGTGCATCTTTTGGTCCACAGCCTGTTGCTCCAGTTAAACCGCCGGTCGTGGCAGAGTGGGGATCAGGGGTCACCCCGAGACTCGACCCTGACACCATCTCTAAGCACGTCAAACAGATGGTCGATGTGAGTATGTGACTCGGCAACAGCCTCCTGGCTTTCACTTCCTTATTATTTGGCAGAGGGTTTCTTTGGGAGCCAAGCTGAATGTGTGTGTGCTCTACTGCCCCCTGCAGTCCATAATGAAGAACTATGATCAAAACCAGGACGGCTACATTTCGCTGGAAGACTTTGAAAAAATAGCAGCCAACTTCCCCTTCTCCTTCTGCACTCAAGAAACTGACAGGTGAGGAGGAGCAGCTTCAAGCACAAAGGCTTCTCACCCCGACAGTGGTGCGAATCAGACGGCGCTTTTAGACACTTTCTGAAAAAAACCATCAACAATGTTTCTGCCCAGGGAGGGGCAGATCAGCCGAGAGGAAATCACCTCTTACTTCATGAGGGGAATGTCTGTATGTGCCAAACTGGGCTACATCTTCAATGACGCACATAACTTCCATGAAACCACCTACAAGCGTCCAACTTTCTGTGACACGTGTGGAGGCTTTGTAAGTATAAGTGGTTTGTGTGTTGTGGCTTTTTTACATGAATGGCCAGAAAAACTGTAACATAATATGTCGCGTCTGCCCACTTACAGCTGTGGGGAGTCATCAAACAGGGCTACCATTGTAAAGGTAAGACAAAGGTGAACCTTTACGCTGGAAATCTACAAGATCTAATCACTTATTAATCGTCTTCAGCTTCTTCCAGGCAACATTTACAGTAAAAGACCCTGAAAAATACAAAGACATTTGAGTTGCACCAAAGGTCAAATAGATTCAGATTTGGATGAGTTGTTTAACAGCAGCAACGTCAGTTCCTCATTATGTAAAATTAAAAAATGTGTATGTTCTAGAAACGTGTCCCGGTCACTGAGGACGCTCAACAGATTTTAGTTATTTTAAAGGTAGGGGAGGAGAACGTTTTCTGAAGCTTTTTATTTTTCTATACATGAAATGTTCTTTACGCACCAATAGCAACCGATTAAATTCTTCCACATAAAAACAAAAAATTCATTAAAAACAAAAAGAAAAGCAGTGTGGACGACCCTAGCAAAGCGACTGGACCGCTGACTTGTCTGTCAAACTCTTCGTCTTGTTCATTTCCTGTTTGTGTGTTTTGGAGGCGTGGCTTCAGAGGTGGTTGTTTGTTAATTGCCTGGTTTTTTTTCCCAACATCTTCCACCCAACTTTTAGAGAGCTACGGGAAAACAAACAAAATAAATGTACAGATTCTCGTACCTGAACAGTAAAAAGCTTTTCTGCTCAGCTTAAAGAACCAGTGAAGAACAAATGTACATATCATAATATGACATTACTTTATAATATAATTGCAGAAGCAGTGTCCATAACAAACAAAGACGTACGCCCCATACCTCGTAGAATCAGCTTTAGCAGGAATAACTTGAAGTGTGTGACGTTCGCAGCCTCTCACATGGTTGTGGAGAACGTTTTTTCACTCTTTATCACGTCTCTAACGTTGCTTCAGTTCATCCAGGTTCATTCGTTTACGTCCAGCTTTTCCAAGGTCCCGCCACTGCGTCTCATTGCACAGCTTGACTTTGGCCTTTGGCCTCGATGTTTGCACTTTTCAGTCGTTCTAGTGTAGATTTGATAGTGTGTTTGACCAAGATTTGACCATCAGACAAATTACCTCACATTTGCCTTAATTTTCCTTTCTAGAGGGTTACTGGAGAGTATTTAAGGACCTCTGCTGACATTGCAACAGTTTTTTGTAAAACCTAGACACCTAAGCACAGTTAGCAGCATGTGGATTGTGCTGACCCCGTGGTGCCGTTGGGGTGCGCTTCAGGTTTTTACACACTGCTTCTGCACTCGGACTTAGTTTTGTTCAATAAACTATAACTCTGTGTAATTCAACCTGTGTTTTTGTTCAGGAAAACTGCTCTCTTAAAGCCTTGACATTTTCTCTCTCCCAGACTGTGGGATAAACTGTCACCGACACTGCAGAGAGGTGGTGCGGATGGAGTGTGTGAAGAAACACAAGAACACAACCGGGTCTTGCCCGTGCACCCCTGCCCCCGACATAAAGGCCAAGGGCAACAGCTGGAGTGGGTACTCTCCCTCCATCATACGCGGTCTACAGAAGACATGACCATTTACCTGTGAAATTACGTCTGATGTGTGATGTGCTTCCCGTCAGGCTCGGAGGAGGAGACCTTCGTTTTCCCCCAAAGCAACGAAACAGACCACAACCGGGCCACTTCTGATAGGAAACACAACACCGCTGATTCGACGCTGTTGGACCGCTCCACGCAGACGGATCCTGGAGTGTGGACGCCTGAGAAGAAGGACAAAAGGGGAAACCATCTCAACTCTCTCGCTCATGCGTCTCCAGAGAGAAGGGTGAGAAAAGATGGGAGAACGGGAGGAGGACGAGATTTATCAACTTCCTCTCAAAATTCATCCCAGCTTCATAAAAAATACCAATGATTTATGTAACCAGATAAACTGAGTCTGCTATTATTTGTTGTTTCTAAGCTAAAAAAAAAAAAAGAGGTGAATTTCTTTTAGTTAAAATATGAAAAGTTTAATCTGGAGACCTAATATGAGACGTTTAAGGACAAAAGAACTTTTCAAAGCATATATACATTATTGTTCAGTCTTCTTCTCAAAATGTTGCTAATGACTAACTCAAACTATATTTTGAACTTTTCTGCTGCAATAAATATCGTTTCAATGAGAGTCCTGTTCAGTGTTAACGGACTCGGGGTGACTCCCTGATGTCCACTCAGCTGGCTCATTTGCACCTGAACCATCCAAAACCTCTGCAAAAGAGGATTTTCTAGCTGATGAACCTGTCGCCGTTTGTGTTCTGCAGGTGAAAACGCTGCCACAGAGAAGCCGAGGTTGCTCCATTCCCGTTTCCTTCCTGCAGGGAAAGGTGGAGGAGTTGCATCTGCACGGAGACAAGAGCAGAGAACCAGACTGAGCGCTGTTTCTGCGCACGGACAAAACCACAAACTGCCTCTCACTGGTGTCGGACTGTCAGATTTATGCTCTCCTGGAATACCAGCAGGAAGAATCACCACTGGACTCGTTTGTGCTTCAGAAACAATTGTGGAATACTTTTTCATATTTGTGACCGAGTTTGCCTACAAACGCTGATTTTTCTTTCTGTAATTTATGAACAAATCGTTTTTGTTTTTTTGTTGTAAGACCACGTGCCTTAGATCTCTGGTGCTACACATACTTTACATAAATCACCCCATGACGTCGTTTTTGACAACCTGCAGACATTTCCGGAACATGTCCAAACCTTTCAGTGCAAGATAGGAAATGAACAAAAACGCAGGGTCAGTCTAACTTTGGCAGCTATAACTACAACTGATACTGAAATTAGGAAAATGTTAATGTGTTTGTTCTGCTTTTGAATGGATAAAAGAAGACGTGATGTATGCATATTCCATCAGAAAATGTATTCGATTTGGTGATGCATCACTAAATACGACTGGATGTATTAAGATGCATCTTCTCCCTCTCGGCAGGATCCGTCCTGGTCAGGTCAACTCAAAAAAGAAAAAGAAAAAAAAGACAGCTACAAATTGGTTAAAATGGAAAATTATTACTTTTTTTCCCTGCACTGGTAGCATTTTGGATGTTTAAAAAGTTCTCCTTGCTTGGTTCAGAACTGCACTGGAACAAAGTGTACAAGTTATTTTCAACTTCTTTTGTCCTTCGTTAATGATTTTCAATGTTACTGAAAAATAGACCAACTGATGAATCCCACCAAATGAGTTGTGTGCAACTTCTTTCACTTACAGATGAAAGAAAAACAGGACATTACAAACATGTACAGGTGTATACAACTGTGTTTATTGTATAAAGTCAAGACAGCTTGCGTAACTGGTCAAAATCAGATTTTCATTTTCAGGTAGAAAAAAAATGGCATAACAGGCTTCAACTACTGGACTCAATGAACAGCAATCACGAAATGAAGGGGGAAAAAAACTGCAAATGCAACTACTCAACAAGAGTGGCAAAATATTCTTAATCAAAGGCAAGATTAAATACTACAGTACAAACACCTATAAAAAAAATGTTCCATGTCTGTTTTCTACTGTGGTAAATAAAATGTGCTCACTCAATAACTGAAAAGTAAAGAGCAAGACAGAGGAAAGGGGTCATGAAGGTAAAAAGCATGCACTTTTGTTCTTTTTTAAGCTTCTCAAAGCAAGCTAAATCACCCAAGCTTTGCTGCCTTTTTTCCACACTTTAGCATCCTAAAAATGTACAATTGCCTCGCAAGTTTGAGGGAAATAGTTGAAATATCCATCGTCAATGCATAATTCCGTTAACATTCATTAAATGTTTTGAGACCTAACATCTACCACCTCACGGTCAAAGCTTTAAGTAAGACTCGATTCAGTAAAAAATTATGACGAGACATCAAACCATATACAATTTATGTGCACACTGATTGGTGGGGAACGAAGGCTACTAATGTTAAACCAGACAGAATGAAGGTCGCTGATGTAAAGTGAGACTGTACAAAAATCGATCCAAGTGCTGGAGGACACTGGCAGATGCAGGGGCAGTAGCAGGGCAGTTACTGGGAACCGGATGAGCCTTGGCTGCCCTGTCCAGGGTAGCTGCCGTACTGGCTGTAATACTGGTTCCACTGGTTCTGGTTCTGGTAGTACTGCTGCCACTGCTGAGCATACTGGGGGGAAAAGACAAGTCACCGGTTAATGTCTGCAATGACACTTAAATACAAGCAACCTACATCAGTCCTTCCACCCTCTGCACATCTGTCTTGGCTCATCCTGCTTTGAGACAGAGTCTTAATCTGTTTCCTGAATCCAAAAACTGTCTCTACAACATCTACGTTTGAGGGTAAATCTTATGTTTTAATCCACAATTTGACCCCTTTTCTTGCCCATTTGCAGGGGTGTAAAGGTTAGCCAACGTGACATGGAACCCAACTTTAAACAATAAAGACTGAACACGTGAACCACCTGGATAATCAAACGTAGCAATTAATCAGTTTAATTACGCTTTTACAGCAGATCCAACAGAGTCAGTGGGAGATTTGCACTGTCAACTGTGGGCTGATTACTCTGCACAGCATTTCCAACAAACCTAACTCCACTCAGAGCTGTGGAAGCAACCACCTCTCAAACTGGTAACATTTAAGTTCAATGCCTACAAATTGCTTTTGACTTCCTAATAAAGAAGGAACTTTGGATAAAACTGAAGAAAAATCCATCAAGTGCAGCAGCAGCACGATAACCCTGAAAACTGGTGCGTTAACATGGTGAATCACCAAAAGACACGATAAAGACTTTCAAGCCACAACTTCACCACAGCTGGGTTTAGATCAAACATAATCACACCATCTTCTGTCTAATTTACTGCTAAAGTATGACCTCTCATGGTGGTTACACACATCAGAGCTGAGTTAAAAGGTGTAGCAACACAGTATTTCAACAATTGTGTCAGATTTTTATGTAACAGAACAACATCAAACAAGTATATTTATTTCCTGAGATAAGAAAAAAACGTGTGATTCTCAGTCTATTATTAAACATCTTTTAACTGTTAGATGCTGCAGAAAACTGAACCACAACCTTCCTGAAAAGCATCTTATAAAGATGTTTTATCACCGGATATAATTCTGCTAAACCCACTGGGAGTCTTCACAAACAGACGAGTCTTAAATGCGTGTAAAAGGTGTGAAGGCGCAGCACCAGTACCTGCTGATATTGCTGGTTGTAGCTCTGCTGTTGCTGCTGCTGCTGCGGTTGCTGCGCCGGCTGTTGCTGGTGGTGGTTGTATGTCTGTCCAGTGGCGGGTGGCTGGCTGTAGCTCTGGCTGTATCCTGGGTACTGACTGTAGTTGCCGTAGTAACTCTGGTTGTAGTTGCCCTGGTTGTACCCCTGATTATAGCTCTGGCTGTAGCCCTGAAGATCAAGACAGATAAAACAATTTAACTTCTCCTCATCATTTCCAAATGGTCAACATAATCAACGGGTGTGGGACGTACCTGGTTGTACCCTCCCTTGTTGTAAGGAGCTGGGCGATTGTAGCTTCCCCCTGATTGCTGGCTGCGGTTGTAACCACCACGGGAATCGGATCCGCTGTCACGATAACTGTTGCCCCACCGGTTCTGGTTATATCCTCCACGATTGTAGCCTGCAAAACAACAATCATTTCTAAAGTCCTACAACAGCAACATGACTTTTTTTCCCTCTATATAGACAAACTAGATGGTGCAGTTTTATTACAAAAGCAAAGTAGAAATCTGGTTGCAAAAAAAAAATAAAAACAACCTTCACCATGTTAATGAAGGAGGCAGCAACACCAGTGCAAAATATTTGTCCCTCTGTGATTCATACTTGATATGGACTATTTTTGAAAACAACCTGACAAACCTTCCCCATCTTTCCCAATTAAGTTATCAATACCAACCATTTGATTGATTAACCAGGGAGCCGTCGGTGAGGAGGCGAGCAGCAGATTTCATACATTTGTTTCTGTTGTGGCAGTTTTTCATGCTTCAGTTCCACGTAAGTCATCACAGCAATATTTTGGGGGGTGTTACTCACTTTATTAACCAGCTAAGTTGACTGACAAAAGCAGGTCTAGAGAAACTGGTGCCACTTATGTTAGTTATCCCTGACATTTACGTAACACAGAAAGTTTTCATCTTGATTTTGACGCCTGATATTCCCTTGAAATAAAAAAAAAAAAAACACAAAAACAAATAAGTACTGTTGCCCTCCCCTCGTGTTGAAAGCTGTAAAATTTAAGAACCTGGTTTTTAAAATATAGAATGACTGGTCATTTAGGATAAAGGATATATAGCCTTGTGGCCCAAGTTTAAGAACAGTACGACTTGACACACGGTGTCTCACCTCCTCTGTATCCACTGCCTCCGTCTCCACTGCGGTTCTGGTAGCCACCACGATTCCCATCCCGGTTATCGTAGCGCTGGTAGTTACCACCACCGCGGCCGCGGAACCCGCCCTGCCTGTTGTCGAAGCGTTTCTCAGGGGGCGGCCCGGCCTTGTGGCCCTCCTCGTTGTACTGCTTCACCAGCTTTTCAGCCTCTTCGCACTGCAGCTCCACGTATGTCACCGCCTCCAGGAAGTCGCAAGGCTCGGGGAGAGTGAAGTTGGCTTGGAGATTGACAGAGAGGTCCACGTGAGGAGGAGAGAGACAACCCATCCAGCCAGACGGATGGATGGATGGAGAGGCACAGAGAAAAAGAAGGGGAGGGGGGCGTAGTGAAGACCAGAGCAGCCACACCACCGGAAGACAAAACGAAAAACAATTACTACAATACAGAGGTGGTGTAAAATCAGAGAAACTAAGAGCAGAAAATAAAAGCAGATGGCAGGGTAAAGGGAACAAACATTCCCTCCAGGGAAAAATAAAATGATGGAGGAAACATTTGTTCAAGTAGACATAGGAGGAGGGGGCTTCAGAAAAGGAGGGGACAAAAAGGACAACTTAAAAGCTGGTGAAAAAAATGAAACTGCACTGCAAACCAAAGACAGATCATGTAATGGTGTTAAAAACCAACTTGCAAATGAATAAATAATAATTTAAAAAAATTGAGCATGTTAGAGCAAGTTTGGTATTTGGAACCTGACTTTTTACGGAACCCAGTTGTGCAATATTAGCTCTGCTTTTACAAGGCCTCAACGAGCCCCACGTCTCAGTTTGCAGCGCATTAGAAGTAAGCGGAATGGCAAGTGGCAGATAGAGGGCAAAAATAAGAATCAATTATGTGAACTGTTTAAAAAAATATTTATATATTTATATCCAGGTCTGATATTTGGCCAAAGGCTACGATGAGGGAAGGGGGGGAGGGGACATCTTCCAAGTTTGATTTTATAGACAACACATAGAAAAAGTAAAAAGTAGATCTGGTGTTTTATTTGTTGTTTCCACAGCATTCCTACCTTTCATTTCTAAAACAGCATGATCGGGCACATCCTTCCCCTGCTCATTGGTTTGCTTTAATGTTCGTTCTTTAAAATCCTCGTCCGTGGGACAAATTACAATAGCCTTGCGTTGAAAACCTTCAAAAGGACGCATTTTTCGTCTCCTTGCTGATCCATATACATTTGTCTAGCAATGGTGACAAGAAAGAAGTAGAAGCTTGTTTGTTATTGTTTACTTGTAATGGCTTTCCACTGGAAGGAAGCTGGAACCCTGCAATAGTCAAGTGAGAGAGGTTTGGCTCGGATGTCAGTCTAGGTTTTTTCAAGTGCTAGCGGCCTCTCGTCACCCCACAGACTTACCTCACACATGCTGCATTCAGGTACCCAGTGACTGCTGCTGATGTTAATTACAACTACAGGGACCCCACAACTGTTAAACTATAACATCTGTTTGCTTAGTCACCTAAAAACACTAAAAATAAATATTTTTAGTTTAGTCAGTCGCAGCAGACGGTAAAGTTATTTTAATGTCTCCCGTTTGTTCTTACATCGCCATACAGTAACAACGCACCAACTCCAAAAGGTATATTTTAAAGTGTTAAAGAGTAACTGCTCATGCAGGAAGTGATCATTATGTTCCAAACTTAAAATCAAGAATATTTAAAACCACAAAATAATTACAGACGCAACTGCAAAATACTACAAACTTGCTGTTTTAGTTGTTCAGAATTAATTAGCTTAAATGTATTGCTTGCATGTGATTACATAAAAGGTGTAAAATAGTGCAAAAAAACTTTTTTATGGGTTATTTTTGTAAGTTACAAGTTAATGGGGCAAGAAAATTCAAATGGTTACAATATCATTCACGTACTAAACTATTTCAAGACAATATGATTAAAGACATCCTAAACATGTGAACTACTCAAACACTGATTTTTATCATCTCACTTTGTTAATTATCAATCAACCTGTACGGACACACTCAAAATAAAACGTCAAAATTTAGCTTTAAGGTCATAAAATATTTAGTCTTAAAGTTTTTTTAAAATCCCAGCTGTTTATCTACCAGTCATCACGTCTGCATTTTAACAAACTGTCACTCATATTAATGTCAAAGTCATATTTCACACCGACACGTGATGCCAGGTCTTTCTGTTCAGACGGTGGATTCAATGACAAGTTTCTGAATGTGCACAGGAATGTTCTCATCCCTGCTCACTCAACAGTAAACAGTGATTTCTAAACCAACTAATCGACATTGGATGGAGCATCGACTATTTACTTTATCAACCAAGAAAACACAGTTCTTCAGCAACTAAATCAGATTAGTAAAACTGAAAAGACTGATGGGAAAAAAGAAAGATGTTCCACAATCACTGCAAGAAGCAACACAAAATGATAAGTTCTCATCTTCAACACTGCTGATTAAAACTGATCAAAAGGCAGAATCGTGGATCTACTCTTACAAAGTCTTACTTTGTTAATCAGTCATAGAAATATAAATTAAATTTTAACAAATTAAATAACACCCCCCCAACATCAGCTGATCTTCATTTGTAACAGCGACTACAGTAAAAGCTCTGAGCCTGAATAATCATCTCCAGCCCAGTGTGTTTATTACAAGTCAATATAACTTTAATTAAATGAGCATTCTTGATAGAATTATCATGAGCAACATGTGAAAGCAGTCAGAAAAATAATTTTCCATAATGTGAAACACTATCACAGTCTAATCTTCATCGCTGCTCTAATTCTGACCAGATAAACCAAAGAAAAGCATCAGATGCAGATAAACGCAGCCCTGCACCAGCCTGACTGCCAACTCGTTACCCGGTAAAAATCGCCTCCAGCAACTGAACACGCGAGCGATTAAGACAAATTAAGCTGCATTGCAAGATACAGTTGTGACTTATAACACCAAGTGACGCTGGCAGACTATTAATCCAAAAGTGTAATCAACATAACCGAAGCCACTGATGTCTACCGTTTACCAAAAAGCGAGGATTATCATACAATTTCCATAATTTTTTGTCATAGTACTTTTTTTTGGCTCACTCTTATTTAAATATTTTGCCCAAACATTTCTTGTCCACTCATGTTTCTAACCCAACTTCTTCGGATGGGCTCAAGGTTACTATAAAACAGCAAACGTGTTACCAAAGATCCCTGTTGATCGATGTGGCAACAGCTTTCCATAAAGCTACAAAGTGCTCCCCCTGTCCCCATCACCTATTTATTATCTGGCTTACGAAAGGTGGAACGTAGTTAATGGAGAAACTGTATAACATTGTGCAAAAAAAAAAAAGTTGTATAAATATACTAATCAAAATTACAATCACCATTGCTGACAGTACATACATCAACTGTTATAAGCTTATGACGACTTCATTTTAAAAGCTTAAATGTAAACATTCCTGTTACGTCTGCATGCCTCTGAATTTTTGACCTTGTAAGGAAACTCTTTATCTTGTTTAATTAGCGGTGAAAATGAATTTTACAATGAAATAATCTACAAAACACGCTAGTCTAATGGGTCCCTTCGCACCTACCTCACTTACCTCATCTTCAGACGAACTCTAGTCCCAGTCCAGACAATGACAGACAGGTAAAACCTACCTGCACATACTCACAGCATCCACAGAAAAACCACAGAGCCACCAGACCAACCTACCTTTTGTTTTCACATTTGCTGCCCACAAGGACCTGAAAACCTAAAAGCTGTTAGTCACTACTTACCTTCAGGGTCAATTAATTAAACAAACACACTCAAAAGTTCCATGTATCTCACTTAAAATAGCTTTTAAAGAAAGCTATCATCTCTGTCTTATTAAAGTTAGCAACAGAAGGTGTTTTTCTTACTCACCAGTCAGAGCTTACTTGTTTCTCAACATCTTTACATAGTCATGGTTTACTTGTACATTGTTGAAATTCACAAGACAAACAATACTGTATTATGACAAGAAATAGCAATTGCAAATATACTGGAGGATGAAAACATGACATATTCTGTCACTTATAAGAGCCATTAATCATTTTTGTTTTACAGTGCATGACAAGCAAGTGACAAGAGGGTGATCAATGCTTCTTCTACTCTATAATACACAGAGACCCCCTGAAAGATAAATAAATAATCCATTAGAGAGAAAGTGATCATCAGGGCACATTGACTGAGTGTGGCGAGTATCATAACAGTGAAGGAGATGGGGAAGTACCTGATCCAGGATGTAGTTGCGTCTCTTCCGGGCAGCGATCTCGATCAGTCTGTTCAGACACTGGGTGGCCTGCTGTATCAGAACATCCCAGCGCCCAGCGTAGTTCTTCTGGCGGCGCAGACCCATCACCTGCACAGCAAATAGTCAAAGGTCAAGATGTTGGAAAAGAAATGTTGGTGAATGTTTGATTGGTCCGAGTTGGCGTTGAAACCTGACCTTCATCTTGTCCATGATGGCGTTTGTACCCAGGATGTTGTACTTTTTATCAGGATTGGACTCTGCGTGTTTAATGGCCCATGTGGTCTTTCCACAGGCGGGGAGGCCAACCATCATCAAAATCTGAAACAAGGGAAACGAAGTCAGATAACTCTTAATTGTATTGTTTTTTAATTTCATCAAATGCATATCTGTTCATAAAGGTTTATGTGTTTCATGTTATAATAAATGTACTTATTCTAATTGGTTTTCTACTATACAATCTAAATATTCAAAAGACAAAGAAGAAAAAGAAATTAACAATTAAAAAAAAAACACCATAGTGGCACAGAACCTTTTTCCTTTTTGTTGGCAAGACGCTCACACTGTCATACAACTGCAGCTCGACCCTACCTCACATTCAGCTTTGCTCGCAGGTCCCTTTGTGCCTCTGATTTTGTCCTCCAAACCAAGATCATGGATGAAGGTGTACCCCTCTAGTGGGGGACAAAAAGGCTCCCGCCGCTGTCCAAAGTTGAACTCGACTGCACAATTTTTGACCAGCACATGAGGGAACAGGGCACGTCCTGCCAACGCCTCCTTGGTGGTCCGGAAAGCCACTCCCAAGTGCACACCGTTCTTGGAGTAGCCCATCTGCACCTCGTCACCGCTGTCAAAGTCCTGCAATCATTGTTATAAGGCAGAAAAAAAGAAAGTTGTGGGTTTTCTGTATTTATATAGACCTATTTGCAGTATGGGAAGAGGGAAATGTCTGAGAAAATTTTTTTTAATTTTTTTTTAACCATAATTAACAAAAACCAAAAGACTGTCACATCAAATAACGTAAAAACATCTATTACTCTCAGGGTGCTTTCAAAAACAAATTATGACAATTCCTTACAATGTAGCAGCCGATTACATCATTTTCTCCAAACTTCTCGCCGTAGTCTGCAAATTTGCAGTCAGAGGACTTTTTTCCTGTCCCTCCATATCCGAAGGAGAAGGGCTCCTCTCCTACAACACATCAGAATAAGATTCATGGTTTCCATATAACAGTCACAGCAAACAGTTTACTTGTGTTAAAACACCAACGATCGTCCTCTCACCAAGCTGAGTGCTGCAGTGGTTCAGGGACCACCCGATTCTGACCACATGGGGATCAGGCTCACTGCTGGGGAGGTGCTTCACAGGAATTTCCTCATTGATCTGAAGGAAAGGAAAGTTTATGTAAATCAGGAAACATTTACATCTGTCAGTAATCAATGTCCACATGGCAGCACTAGAGGATAGCTGATTAAGTAACCAGTGTAAAGCTTACTGAATGCAACGTGCATTCACCTGGAACATCAGCGTTTCCAAATATGTATTAAACAGTTAAGTTGTTTACAGCATTATCCAAAAGTATTAATAAATAAGACATGAAAAAAGAAAAGAAAAACCAAATGAGAGAGGACGTTTTTCTCTCTGGTGTTAAAGCAGCTTCATGCTGCAGATTTGGACCACGTGGGCCTTTTGCCAAAGAGTTTTGGATGAACTTGGTGCATAGAAAGTGACACCTCTTTAATGAAGGCCAGAAGCTTGACCTTTCTAAACAAAGACATCTTAAATGCTAAAGGAACTGAATGCAATCAAGATATTCTTGGACAACCCGTTTCCTAAATTATCATATGTGAAAGTACAGATTTATGTCTAGATCATAAGGAATGTTGACTCTGTTACATTAAATTTACAACCAAAGGACTAATGCTAGACTTTTATTTAAAGCAGTAACGCCACATTTCTAAAATACCATTTAAACAATAAATACATAAAGCCTTTTATTCACTGATGACTGTGATCTCATTATCATAAAACAGAACCAATACCAGAACATTATTAAAACCCTGTAAATTACCTTCATCTCGTAACACACACGGCCCCCGGTGACACCATGAGTTGCTCTCGCTCCAGCCCACAGATAAGCAAAGCCTTCGATGGTCAGCGGATAACCACTGTAGCGATCTCGGGACACTTTGAAATGCAAATCACAGTTGTCTGGAATGAAAGGGGAAAAAAAGAAGATATCCTAAATGCACTTTTAATACACGTCATACACTGTGGATTTATGGCACACTTTGGTACTGTGAAACAAGGTGCATTTCCATCCAGCACACCTGCTGAAACAAATGTAGCACAAAGACATTGGATGGAAAATATTTTACTTGGTTCATTCTTTTTCCATTCTTGTCAGTATGTATCTCACAATGTTTAAAATGTATTTATTGTGTAGCACCGAGGGTTTGAGAGTAACGTAATTTCGATTCTCTGTATGTATCTCACATGTAGTAGAATTGACAATAAACTTGACTCTGACTCTGACTGACGATACACCCCGAAATCGGACCTCTGCCATCACTCCCTGGTAATATTTTGAGAAGCAACACTGGGGGTTGATGCTTTTGCAGAAGCCTGTGGTTCTTTATCTGAGGCAGTTGTTTGAATGTTTGAGAGGTGAAAATGCACTCGAGTTTGGCTTTGTTTTGATAAACAAGAGCCTTTCTGTCAATGAAGACTAAACACAATCCAGTGTTGTGGTGAGCTGATTCTCCAGCCAAACCAACGACTGTGCGCTACGCTATCTGTTCTTGTGAAACGCATATACAAAACAAGGAGCAAGGGAAATGTTGGCAAGATTTAGATAATAGCTGGATGAACATAATTCTCACAGAAATAGTTCTTGTGTAATGTATTTGTCTGAACTGAATTCTAACAGGATCTAACCAAATTTTATGTTCTGGATTTGCACGAATACAGATGCTGAACAATGCTTTGGGATATAAACCAGCTGGCTCAGACCCAGAGGGAATTCAGCTGGAACAGCGTCTCATCACAGATGTGGCGCAGATCATTTCATGATTTAAATCACAGTCCGTCTATAAAGACTTATGAGATTCAAATCATCTACAAATTTAATGCCAAAATGTGTGAATATATTCAGATTTTTTTATTTTATAATTATTGTTAAACTTGAGTGGGGGGGATTCTCTCATGATTACCAAAAAAGGTTGACAGTAAAAAGTAGAAAGCTGAATGAATGCCAGTGAATACAGTACAGTAGACCAATGCAGAGTGGAGCTTGAGGTGTAAACAGGAACTCTGTCAGGGACCAGTGCGACAAGTCTTTGAATATAAGCCAATAAATACCCATAAGTACGACAGTTATATGACTCCAAGAGGGAAAGATCCTGAACTTACATGTGTCAATTGTCACGAGAGTGTCGTCAATATTCTCCTCCTCATCTTCAGCAGGAGGCTGTGGTGTTCTGGATCTGCACAACATCAGCAGATTATGAACATGGAAAACTTTTACAGCCAGTGTGGTTACGATCACAAGTGTACATGTAATTCATTTTTTTCTGAAGTTCACAGTGGAATTGTTGATTCTGAACATCAATTCGAAACCTAACGCAAAATATCACAAGTTATAATGTGCTTACCTCTTCTCCTCACGGTGCTCATAATAGCCATAGCTCCTGTTCTCCTCATATGGTCTCTTGCGACCGTAGTTTCCACCTCTGTCAGATTCTGCTTTGACTGGCTCCACCTGACCTGCACCATCCTCCCCACGCTCCAGGTCTGTCCCCTGAGTATCCTGCTCTCTGTCCCCAGCAGGCTCATAGCCATCTTCCGTTTTGACTTCCACTTTTATTTCTACGTTGGGGGAAAAAAAAAGAAAAAAAAGAATGCTAGTTATTTTATACGGTCTTTACAGAATGGAGGAGACAGTATGTTTAGGCTCTGGTGTAGAAGCCTGTGTGAGGAATGTAAATACACTGCAGTAGAAAGAAGGAAACAGAACCACAGAGCAGACTTATGATTAACTGTGAACACTTTAGACTAACATTTCATCACAGCATACAATATCCAATAAACACGTTATCACAATGGTTTCAAGCATTTGACATTTTATAAAAGCAGACAAAATTAGCAAAATTGGGGACTCAAATCTGAAAAACATGTACAAAAAACAAACAAACAAACAAACAAACAAGCACATAAAGTAGATTTAACAGATCACCCTGTTTGTTTGCGACATTCTCCTCCTCCTTCGGCTCTGGTTTTGTTTCCTCTTCAGACATCATTTTTGATGCAGTTATATCCTCGTCTGCTGTGAAGTCAGGCATGTCATGACCCAGGTCTGAGGCTTGTTGACCTTCACAGGTGTCGCCTTCTGCCTCCTCTTCCTCATAGTAGCCACCTGAATCTCTGCCCTCATCTTCCTCTTGAGGTGTATTGTCTCCACTGTCACCATAATCCTCAGTTGCTTCTGCACATAAAACAAAATGCAAAACTTTCCGTTCATATTCTTGTTTGCAATACCTGAACGTGATAATCTTAGTGTCCTTTTTAAAGATCTTTGAACTAACAATTGATTGATAATGCTCTATTTTATGTTGACTAGTGATCAGAAGCAAGTAAAATTAGGAACATCTTATTTACTCTTCTGTAAAAGCTCTTATGCATAGACGGGTCCCAAGATAAAAGCCCGTACTTTTAAGAGTAACTTCACAACGCAAAGTTTCTACCTTGTTGCTCCTGTTCCCGAGCATCATCATCTCCATCATCTCCATCATCTCCATCTTCGTTGTCCTCGTTTTCCTGGTAGTCCTGGCCGTAGTCATCGTGTTCCCCTTGCTCCGCGGTGTCCGCCTGAGCCTCAACCTCCAGAGCGGCTTTCAGCCTCTCCACCAGGTCCGCCTTCAGGCCTCGGGTGTCCAGGCCGCGGCGCTGGAGCTCGTCCCTTAACTCGTTTACTTTCAACTTTTTCACGTCAAGACTCATCGTGTTTATGCTCGTCAACCGCTTTCGACGTCTCTCGTCTGCAGTTAGACAGAAAGAGAAAAGCACACCTCTCATGAAAACTTTCAAATCGCGGTGTTGCGCGGTCTCGCGCTGAACGGGATACGTAACTGTAGCGGCACTAGCAGCGCTGCCACACTTCCCCAAAGGTGCGATAACCATTCAACAGTTCTCTTAAAGTCATGTTTTTTCAGACATGTAATTCTACAATACATAGTTCATCGAGCACGTTTTAAGGGTTGTTATTCATATTAATCTCTCACTATGTGGTTATGGACGGTCACCATTTAGCCTAGCATTAGCTAACGTACTGCCAACCGAAGCAAAACAAGTGGCTTAACTCAGTAAATATTAACGTTGTATGGTATACTTTGTTTCTCCGTGCAAGTTCTGTAGTTAGTGACATTTGTGCTCCATTAATAACAAAGTGAAGAAGCAAAATATGTTCAAAAATAAGATCGAGGCCTACCTTTGTTTCCGCCTGTAGCGCGGGTAAGTCGTAGTAAAAGTCTGAAAGAGCCGCTACTGCCCCCCAGCAGCGGGACGGGGACTGACAACGGCTCTGCCCATGCGCGGGTTCATGTTTTTACCCTTACCGACTGGCTGTTAGACAAACTTACACGCTGTTACAGTTTAAATTGTTTAATTTATTATATTTATTTATTTTATGTATTATTTTTATTCTTTTTTGTATTGTTGGCCAAAAACGTTTTTTTTTTCATTTTTAGTTTGCTTTTTTAATGCGTGTATAAAAAGCTTTTTCTTTTCTTTTTTTTAACCAATATTCAGTAGAACACCGAGGGTGACTTAATGAGCCCAATTAATCAGAAATAATACTAAAAAAAAGTTTTAAAAGCCTAAATTACAAGGGAAACCTATTCGTCACAACTGCCAATTGAAAAATCATACATACGCTAATAGCGTATAAAAAAATGTTTTAACTTCCTGTTAGTGTGAACTTTGGTGCTGGTTTTAACCCTTTAAAGGCTGAAATATGAAATAGTACAAAAATACGATTTTCAAGTGTTCAGTTTATATTGAATTTTAAAACAGCCCCAGTTTTGTTTTTACAGTTTCTACATCTTCTTTTTTTTTTTTTTTTTTCTCCTTTTCATTGTCAGTGTGGACATCGTGCACACGCTGTATGTACGATGCACACCGAAATTAGTCTCTGCTTTTAACCCATCAACTAGTTTCACTAGTTAGCAGTGGGGCTGCTAACTTAACTTAATGAATGGGCAGCACAGCAGATTGGTCAGCACTGTTGCCTCACAGCAAGAAGGTTCCTGGTTCTATTCCCGGCCCAGTGGGTCTTTCTGTGTGGAGTTTCCATGTTCTCCCCGTGCTTGCGTGGGTTCCCTCCGGGTACTCCAGCTTCCTCCCACACTCCAAAAACATGCATACTAGGATAATTGATCATTTTGAATTGCCCGTAGATGTGAGCGTGTTTGTTTGTCTGCGATGGACTGGCAACCTGTTCAGGGTGTACCTGAACTGCTTTTCGCCTGCTATGCATCAGGATAGGCTCCGACAGACCCCCGTGACCCTGAGAAGGACGAAGCGGGTCTAGATAATGGATGGATGGATCAATTTAATGGGATGGTGGATGTAGTGGTCTCAGAAATTATTGTATCAAATATGATCATCTGCAATTACAGGCCTTTTTTTAAATTTCTTAACCGTCTTTACATTTAAGTCGCAAAGCAGTTTGCACTAAATTCTGTTGTATAAAACATGCTACAAAAATCAAGTATGACTGAATGACTTTACTTTTATGTAATAAGTGATAAAATAGATCCCAGTTTTAACTGCTGGGTTGAATGTTTTTTTTTCTCAGGTAAGTTCAGAGCGTACTGGGTGGTGCTGGTTTTTAACTTAATCACTAGGCCCTCCAGCTCGCTCAAGAGGTGACATCATACATCAATTACAAATATTAATAGCATACTATTTTATTTCACACCATCTTCCTGTCAGTTGTCATTACAGCTTACATGAACCAGCAATCACAAAATAAACTTTACAGCACATAAAAGTGTATGGATCACTCATGGACTCAAAAATAATATGCTGATATGATTTGATGGTTGTTTGCTCTGTTTGATTCTGTTTTTATTATGAAGCCCATAAAATGTATAATTTATAGTCACTCAAAACAAAAGCCAATGAAGCAGGAAAATAAAGAATTTGCAAATGACACGACTCCATCAGGATTTAAAAGATCCAATAATAATCTGGAGTTGTTACAAAATATATTACCTCTGAGGTCACCATTGCTAGGTACAGTCAACTTCATAATGAACATGCAACGTCAACCATATAAATTCACTATGAATATCATAGCAATCTCCTTTTACAACTTGTTGCCCAAAACATGAGCAAGTGATTACACCCAAATCCACAGTGCACTGACGTCCACCTCCTCCACACACCCCCAAGGCAGAGGGCAGCGAGTGAAGCGGGGCAGTTATCAGTCACACATGTGACAGTGTCGGTGCACTTTTACTCCTCCGTCACAGGCTGCAGACCACAGAATTTACTAAGTCACTTTTTGGTGGGAGCTGGAACAGACAACAGCAGCCTGTTGACCTCTCTCAGCTGCGCACCTAAAGTTTCTGTTGTTAGCGTCAACTCTGCTATTTGAGTCTGCAGGCTTATCATGGTCTCATTCAGCTCCTCCTCCTTGCGGCGAGAGTTAGAAGCCTGCCTGCTGTACTCCAACACCATACATCCGCCACCGATGAGGAAGACGATGCTCTCTCCCAGCAACTCTGCACCCAGCTCCGCAGCTGCCTCCTCGTTCAGGGGCTTAATGGTGGAACCCCGAAAACCCATGATCCGCATCTTCGCTCTCATCTCAACCCAGTGGTAAACTGTGAGGATAGACAAAAGAGTGAGCAGTTATGCATTCATACATGTACTGAAACAGTGGGTTATCTGAGCAGGGGTCAAAAGATCTAAACACGTGTGAGAAGGTAGATACATGTGTTTCCATGTTAACTATTTAGTCTACACTAGCACAGAGATTAATATATTTCAACTAGATACTTAACTTATTTCCACATCCTGTGGATATGGAAAATACGTTACTCTGTTTTTAGAAAGGACACATTTTTAGCCGGGTTCAAGCAAATGCAACCTTTAATGCGACTGATAAAAGTACTACAATTGGGAAAAGAACTGACCAAAACGTTGTTAAAACCAGGAAACATTTAATGTGACTGATATTGATATTGGTTAATCATTATGTTTCAGGAAGAAATGCGTCAGGAAAAAAGTGTCAAAGGATCGTGATCAGAGTGACCTTAAATGTTTAGTGAACTCTAACCAAAGAAATACAACAGTGAAACTGAATTCACATTTTAATAGTGAAAGTAAGAGCATTTACAATCACATAACAGAAAGAGAACTCAAGGAGTTGGGACTTAACCTTCTTAAGAAAACCTATGGGCCTAAGGCTAAATCAGGAAGAGCAAAGGTGTCCAATAAAGTTAGATCATCAGACTGCCTGAATACACAGAATGGGCCAGTTTAATTATTTCTTCTTCCCTGATCACACAGAGATACTCCAACATAACGTGACGTGAGACGTCATTATTGCAGTAAATGTAATACTTAAATGCGTAAACAGGGAAGGAGAACTACTGCATTTCAAAAATTAAAGCTCAGCGTCGATCAAATAAACATTTATTCTGATTTAAAAGTACAAAAATCTGCTCGGAGGTTCTGTCCTCACGAGATCTGTTCAATGACAGACAAGGACCGCCCCCTTCGAGCTAATCTGGCTTCTATTGGTCGAGCAGCAAGACATATAAAGCTGATTGGCTGAGCAGTCCAGTCAGGCTCGATGTGATTTGTTGTTGCTTTATCAAACGTCCGGGTGACTGGCACGGAGCTCTGAGCAGTTAGCAACGGTTAGCTGGGTTACTCACGCTGTGCCGGAGGCAGGCAAACGTAGTTTTTAAAGAACTCGCTTCTCCGGGCCCCGGCCTTTATCCGGTTTGCCACAGGTTTACTCAGCTGCCTCACTCCAAGGTAGAGGAGCTTAGCGATAGGGAAGGCACCGACAACCATCTTAACGGACACTTCACCTCAGCGGGGCGGAGCACGCAGTGATTACGTGATGACGTTGTGGCTGACGGCGTTAGTTACAAACCCGCCCATAACTACAAATCCTGCCCTTTGAACTCAACCAGGCCAACTACAAACTGCGTGAAGACCCAAATAATCTAATATCGTTATGTTTTAATCGCTACCCTCATTAGTTTTAAACACAATTGAAGCCATTTTCAGTGTGGAATATTGTTTCATGACGTTTATACCATTGCCATACTTTAAATAGATTCGTACAATTTAGTAGGCTACTGGACTGAGATTATGTGGAAAAAAAAGATCATATACTCATTATTTATACTTTTCTTTGTCTTTAACATTAGTTATTAAGTTTAACTGAGATATATTTTTTTCCGATAATACATGTATGTGACATTTACTTGGACCTGAATAGGCTATTCAATATAAATATGAAACTGGGAGAAAAAGATGAGTTGTGCCGTTTGAGTGTAAATTCATATTTCTTCCAAGAATATTATGTCCGTTTATGTCCAAAAGAGGGCTTAATGGTTAAGAGAACATAGCGTATTGATTTGTGTGAAATATAGAAACGACTGTGTCAATGTAAATATGAAGTAATGGTGGTAAACCTCACCTGAGCCAGCTGTGGCAGGAACACCTGGCTCAGATTTCAGCAGCGCTCAGAGCCGAGGGGCCGGACTCTTGACTCAGAATAACTCAAGTGAATACGCAGCGATGACTACACGTCTGGAGACAAGCGCAGACCGAGCAGTCCGACTCCAGGAAACCAAGGAGCTTTGAGCTGAGCTCCGCTTTCCTCTCGATTTTGGAACAAAGGAACAGAAAGGCTCACATTTTTGAGGTAAGAAAGTTTTTCCGTTTCCTTGCAGCGCTGCGTAAACGTGCCGCGCTCGTCTGCACGCCAAGTTTGACCAGACAGGGGTAATGATTCACGGTGAACGTTGTTTCATGGGCAGGTCGCCTCTGTTGTTGTGGCTTGTCAGTGTAGCGTTTTAAAATTCCCAGCTGGTAAAACGGTTTTTCCACCCCGACTTTTCGCCTCTGTGTAGTTTTCTCCGCGGTTTTCTCACTCCTTCTTACGAGGGGTCCTGTTTGTAAGAAGGGCCTTGTTCGGTAATGAAAATCAGATGTTGCCAACTGTGCCTGGCATCCACCTCAGTCTGCAGCCGCAGCTGTTGGCTGGTAAAAGGACGCCGATAAAGCGAGGGGTTTTTGTATAATAGTCTTCCATCAGTTTATTAACCACAGTGGCTCAAAAGGTTTTGTGTAGTTTTTACATTCTCTATAACTTTTATTCTTAGCTGAAAAGTGCACCAACTTTTGCATTTCAAATTCCGCAAGTTTGGTACAATTTGGCTTTAACAATTTCAGAAAGTTATTCTTTCTCACAAGACCTAAAGGTATAATGGGAATTTGGATACAAAGGGATGAAGAGTGTCAATTGTTTTTTGTTTGTTTGCTGCTGTTTCTTTTCCTCCCATTCTTCTTGCAAGCATGTCATAAGGTGTGAACAGTACAGGGTCAGCGTGCGTGCGCGTTTTCAGATGTGTTTCGGAATTGTTTGCACACATCAAACCATCTTTATTTATAAATCACTTTAAACTTGTACAACAGACCAAAATACTGTACATTGAGTAAATAAAAGCTATAAAATGAGAACACAACAAAATCAGACCTTACACAAGACAGACATAAAAAATAAATTAAATTAAATTGCACGGCGCCAAAAGGCCCAGGAGAACAGGTGGATCATAAAGCAGCTCTTAAAACAGATCGGGAAGAGGCCCGTCCAACCAGCCAGGGGAGATCATTCACGGTGATGCGACTGCCGCAGAAGCGCGATGTCCTCTGAGCTTATGTTTCGCTTTAGGCACACTCAGGAGCAGCTGATCAGCTGACCTGACAGAACAAGAGGTCTTGACTCAGAGACGTAGGGTGGGGGAAGAACATTTAGGGACATAAAAGCAAAAAAGAGAAAAAAATTAAAAATGGATCCCAAAATGCACCAGCCGCCAGTGCAATGAATCTGAAACAGGTGATCTTGTTTATCAGAGCCAGTTAAAACATGCAGCAGCGTTCTGAACCATCTGCAGACAACCAACAGAGGACCCACCAACCCCCACATACAGTGCATTACAGTAATCCAGCCGACTGGCAACAAATATGGGAATTACTGTTTGAAATCTCTGCTTGCAAGAATGGGTTTTGATCTGGCTACTGCCTCAGCTGGAAAACACTTGACTTCACCAATGTTCTAACCTGGCTGTCAATCTTTGGGTCAGAGTGCATTTTTAAAGCTAAGAGTTGTAATGGTTGGTGTCATATATTAAGGCAAGTAAACTGAATCCAGATGTGCCACCAAAAATCATCATGTTTTTTCCTCATTCAATTTTAGAAGTTTAGAGTCAGCCAGACCTTTGTCATTGAGACATTTGAAGCAGGTGTCATTCTTCTTAAGAGGCACATACAATATATCTGGCTGTCGTCTGCATAGCAGTGGGAAAAAAACACCATGCATATGAAGGATGGGACCAAGTGGGAGTAAATGAAAAGAAAAAAGATAAGGATCTACTATTGAGCCTTGTGGAACCCCACACAAGAGGATTGCAGAGGAGGACATGGTCTCCAATGCTAACACAGAAGGTTTCATTTTCCAGGTAGAAAACCTAAACCATTCCAGAGTTCTGCTCCTCTCACTTATCTAAGCAAGAAATTAAAATGCAGTGGTCCACCATGTCAAAAGCAGCCGTTAAATTTGAAGGACAAGTATAAGTTTTCAGAATCAGCAGCTTAAACTACCTCACTGTTATGCAGTGTTCAAAACCCAGACTGGGAGACCTCAAAAATACTATGCTCTTCTAGAAACGCTGTTAGTTGACAGTAAATGTTTTTTCAAGGATTTTTGATAAAAGTGGTAGTTTAGAAATGGTATTGAAATTGCTAAAAGTTTGTAGGCACTGCATCTGAAGACAGACCACTTTATAACTGTAAGCACTGATGGTCCCAGTGAGGGGTTAAAATGTCGTTTGGATAGTCCGAGGGCTTAAGATGGGCAATGACCTCTTGTAAAAAGCACAGGGTCACAGGTTCAAACTAGTTAAAAACGCAGAACCACAGACACAGACTGGGGGGGGGGGGGTCATCAACATCAGGTGGGATAAACGTGACTTTTTCAATAAAGAATTATACAAATGTTCACAGATGATAGAGGGGGGTTCAGTACAAATAGTCAGTGGGGCATTAAGAACTACTTCAGTGGTCTTAAACAACACACAAGGCTTGTGACAGTCGGACAGAATGATGTTTGAAAAATGTTGTCTTTTAGCACCTCTAACAGCCATCTGATACAGATCCAGGCCGTACTTTAATTTAACCCGTGTGGTGACGGATCACCACAGCAGAGCTTTGTAGCCCACTCACAGATTTTCAAAGGTGGTTTACACCCTTCCTGACATAACCCTGCAAGCACAGGGAGAACAGGAAAATCTCACACAACCAGGAATCAAAGCGAGGACCTTCCCAACCACCAAGCACATGTTGCTCTAAAATCTCAATGTACGTTTGTTAAAAAGGTGCCATTACAGGAGTGGAAATGAGATGTCAATGGCACTGTTACAGCCCCATCCCATCACAGAGATTGGCTATTGGACTTTGTTAATGATGACAATCTGGGAAGTTCTTTGTATTTGCTGTGGAGCACATGACACCATTTAAAGCCCTTGTCATTTTTAAGATCTCTTAGCAACCATGCATTTGTTGACAAAGTGGAGATGCTCTTCACATCTCAAAAAAAGAAAAGGGAAAAAAAGTATTTTAAAGATACTGCAAGATCATCATTGCGTGTGTGCGTGCGTGCGTGCGTGCGTGCGTTAAACCTCAGTGGCACTGAATTGCCTCTCTACAAACATTTTTGGAACACGTTGGAGGTCTGAAATCCAGATGTGGGATTTAAGGGTGTAAGTGACGTTAATGGTGATTTTAGATGTTCGAATCCTAAGCAGCAAGCACATGACCATATTTGGACTGCGATCTGCAAGAAAACCAAACCTTGCCATCATTTAAATACTACCCTGCCATTTAATTTGAGGTTTTCAACTCCTATTTTATTTTTTCCGTCCAAACCAGCTGAGTTGCTTTGTGAAGTACACATGCTGCAACCTGTTACCAAACAAATAATGAAAATTTGAATCAACAACAATAACATGCTCATATAACGCCTTTCTAGTCCCAGGACCTCTCAGGATCTTGTGCATGTACAAACATGCAAGCTGAGAGTAAAGCTCTGCCTGCTTTGCACCGTAGCAGCAGCCTGACACTCCGGCATCAGGTTGGGCGAGTAATTTGTTGTTGAACAGCACTGAGAGATTCCTAGGTCACTTGCTGGAATGACATTGACAATGTAAGCTTGTGAATAATAATTTTATCTTCTTTTTTTTTTTATCCTGTACACTTCGTTTCTTCACTTTTATCCTGTACACTTCGTACACTTCACTTTCAGCAATTGAAAGTAAAACATTTTTTTCTTCAGTTCCAGATCTTGTCTTTCCTTTGAGGCCAAGAGAGATGAACTTTTATGCCGACTCTGGATTGTGGCAATGCTATTTGGATGTTCTGATGGTTCTCTTACAGACTGAAAACACAGCTTATTGTCAGATATCAATAGTATTCTTGGTTTACTCATGACTTATCCACACCCCTTTATCTTTCCAAAAAGTACAGGTTGTTGTCGTTTTAGTTCCAAGTAATGATTCCTTTGACATTTTTCCAGTGTATTGGATTCAAGGGAAATGCTTCTGAATATGCTGCTCCCACTGCTTGGAATCTGTTGCCAAATCACATGAATCCTAAGGAGCTGGTCTGACAAATTCAAGCTAATTTTAAACATTAAAAAAAAATCTCTGATGGAGTATTTTGCCTCAATTTAATTTCTTTCTGTGTGTTTTGGTTTCTTAACTGTTTGATATTTGCAAATATGGTGTTTTGTAATTTCTTTTTATGTATTTCTCTGCCTTTTGCTGACTTCAGACCCTGCCTGATCTGGCTATTCAGGATTCTCTTTGGAAAGGGATTTTAAATAATAAACTATTTCCTACTCGAGTAAAGGTTAAATGCATCCAAGTTAAGTGTAGTTAAGGATTCGTGTGACCTTGCTGAAAATGATTTTTATTAGTAGGATCAGCAGGTCTGTTTTGTGAAAGATCTTTTGTCAGTTACTGGCATGCTTTTGTGTGCAGGTGATTAATTTAGTGACTATTCGGCTTGAGGTGAAAGTATAACTTTGGGTGGAGTTTTGTATCTCACCCCACACTGCAGATTGTTGTCATCTTGTAAGTCCTGTCAGCGGCAGATATTGGTGGTGACGTCAGTGCATCGTGATCTGGGCCCTGTGACACAGCTGTTTTACTCAGCTGTTACTGTAATTCTCAACTGCATTTGCGCAATTGCCTTATTGTAATTTGGTAGTTTTACTCCGATTCCAGTACCAGCATCAGAAAATTTGTCTGTTTCTGCCAAACATGAGGGTATCGGGATCGACGAGTATTAAGGTTCATGCACCAACTGATACCACTTTTCTTGTTGTAACAGACTCGCACATCATCTTCGTTGCTCTAAAAGCCAGCAGAAGAAATAATGCAATACTGCCTTGAAACTTGTTGTTTGTATGAAACTTGTGATTTATGCCCCCAGTATCTGGTATTGCCTGATAACGAGTGCTGTTCCCATACCAACATTATTTTCAAAGCAAGATTGAAAGGAAAAGATGGCATCAGAACATCTTAAGTCATTGCCTTTTCAGAATAAGGGGATGTCAACAGCCCATCTTCAAATAATTCATATCTTATTGGATAGGGGAGACTCTGTTAATGTCACATCTGATGTCTTTGTTGGGGAAATTCTAGCAAAAGTGATGACCTCTTTATTTCAGGCTGTGAAAAATCTTTAGGGAATAATGTTTTAGCGAGGTTTGTCTTGTGCACTGAAAACTTACATGACTAGCACCTAGTAAGCTCAGACAAGAGCTCGGCAGTTAGGCTAAATGCATGCTCAGGTTTAGACAAAGAGCAGGAACAAAACGGCATAAAAAGAAAAGTGGTTGTATCACATTTTTCCGTCAGCCAAGAGCCTGGCAACAACAAAGTCAGAAGAATCTGGAGGAAGGATATGAGAGAGGAAGCGACTTTTGTGAAACATGCCATCGAGGATTTCAGCAGAAACTGGAGACTTACTCAGATGCGTAATTGAATTGTTGCAGCAGGACTTGAATGAGGAGAAAGGGAAGGGCTGCTTGTAGTCATGGTCAGACACACCCTGGCTTTCTGCAGAAGCCATTGATTATTGTCTTAAGCCCTTAAATCTCCACCTCTGCCTCCCACATTATCTGCCTGCTTCTCTGGATTTCAAAGTTTTTCTTTTGCATAAGTTGGCACTTATGAGCTATTTCATGTTTTCATTTTGTGGCTTTGATCCTTTGGTTCGCTGCTCAAAAGAGTTAATCGTTAAAGTCATAGAATTAGAAAACCTTGTAATCTAGACATTGGAAAGGAACTAGAAAGAAAAAGAGTTGGAGGTGGTGCATTGAAATTTTAGAGAAACCGAAGGGCAGCAGCAATCCTGGAATAGAGGACAACACCGCAGCAGCGGCCACAAACTGTCAGTCCATTTGAACTTGCAGAAGATTAATGTCTCTGTGTTTGAACGAACTTCCCCTTCTGCGTTTTCATCCTCATGCATGTCAAGTGTTTGCATGCATGTACAGAATCCGTTATAATTCTCTTCATGAATCACAAAGTCCTGTGCAGAGTATTTATTTTAGCCTGGTTTGTAACTTAAAGAGGGGTGAGACAATGTGAGGAAGTAAAAACAGAAATAAGGGGAAGTAAGGGACAGTTATAACCTCAAAATTGTAATAAAAATATTTACGAAGCCATAGATTACAGAAATGTATGAAAATATCTTTAAAGCCAAACACAAGGCCATTTCTTTAATTAGATCTAAAAAATAAAATCTTGCTTTAGAAATGAAAAGCTTGTTTCAAGGGTGGCTGCATGGCGTTCATCCAGTCTAACAAGCAGGGAAGAGGCTGGGTGAACGAAATGTCGGACAACTGTGGGGGGTTTAAGGTTGACCTTTGTACATCCATGAGTGTTTTTGTGTGAGCCGTTTTCAGCAGAGATAAGAGCTGCTGGCTGTGTTGACGGAGAACGTGTCACAGGGAGTTGGTGAGGAATGTGACACTGCAAACAGGCCCGACTGAGACTTGATCAGCCCCTGTTAAGTCCAGAGCAGCCCACAATTAGACCGCTTATCCCCCCTCGGTGCTGTTGGCTTCGGTTTTATGTCCCCATGTAACACTTAATTCCTTTTATCTCGGGTTAATTGTCAGTTTCTGTTGGCATCTCATCCACAGTCACGGAAGGACCTCCTGGTCGAGGTTCATCCAGGGTTGGGTTACATAACTTTTTTTTTTTTTCTTTTTTTCCCCAGATGTTTTTTTTTTTTAACTTAAAATTTAAAATCCATGACAAAATTGTCACAGTTAGGCGTAACTCTTAGCTCTGGCAAAATTCTTCTGTAACATGACAAGGTGAAGTTTGTTTGGAGAAATGGAAAACAACTAAAGGCTGAATTTCCTTTTACAAAATACTGGCTGTAATAGTAAAATGTATTGAATAAGCTGTTATGTGTCATGTTTTTTTTTCATTTGTTACTTTACATCTATTAATGCATTTCAGATATGCAACATCCTCCATTTAAAAAGTCAGGACAGTAAAAGTTGTACTTCGTAACGCTGCTATTTATTCCCACAAAACGTTGTGCCACTGAGGATGAGTGAAGGCTGTTATTTTGTCCCATGCTAACCCCAACCGCCATTAAAAAAGGATTCCTGCTTACAGCGATGCGTAGATGTGTGTCGGGATGAGAGATGAGTCTGCTTCCATGTAGAAGATCGCGCCCCATTTCTGCAGGCATTGGAGTGCTGAATTGAATTTGATTTCCTGTATTAGTTAATCGATTCAGGTCCTTCGGCTTTTACAGTTTTATATTTCTTTATGTATTTAATTTCTAAATGCATAGATATTCAAGAACAAATTGGCTCAGTTTCTTAGTTTCTGAGACAAGAGATGTCGATGGCGCCTCTGAAACTTTTTTTGTCAGTTTTAAGGGCATTTTTGAAGTACGTTTTTGTTCCTGTGGTTACGTGACTTATCGATGATGACTTGGTGCAGTACCACCTGAGGGATCGGATATTAATGTTGTCCAGCTTAGACCCTTTACGCACTGAAACTCCTCCAGAATCACTGATGGTTTCTTTGCATTGAAAAAGAAGAAAATACACATGCTGTCCAACCTTTCTTTGAAGAAAATTTCTTAAAAAGCATAAACAAAAAAACATTTAAATGATTTTGTTACACACCAGTTAAGCAGTAGATATGTTCTGCCTGACTTTGAGCCACAAAGACTCCGCACTGGGTGGAAAAAGCTTTTATACCAAATGATGATTACAGCTGAATTAAATTGATTTGCATAAGACTGTAATGATTCCAAATAGAAAATGGTTTGTTGCTGTATAAATGAAGAAATAAAAGAGTGACAAACTGTTACAAACTGAGATCGCTAGAAATCACTATAAATCTATTCAGGAGCTGACAAAACCATGAAAGTTGAAAAAAGATGACATTTGCTGGGTTCAGTCTCTATAAAAGACTATAAGAGTCAAAGTAAATATTCAAAGTTCATTTTTATCTGCATTTTCTGTATGATCCCTGTTAGAGTCATCGGAACCTCTCAATTATAGGAATGAACCACGCAGAGACGGCAGTCTTGATCAGACCTTTGCAAAGGGGGGAAGGTGACACCGAGGTGTATCACACAGGTGTAGCCGCGGCGATTCCCGGCCATTCCCGTCTTCACCCTCGCAGCGGTTTCTTTTATTCACAGAGAAACAAAGCAGTCACATGACATGTTGTATGCAAACGTCAACGGGTGGAGAAACAGACACGCTATGGGCCCGTTTGGCCCCGACATCCTGTACATCTTGATCCTGAGTGGTCCTTTCACTTACAAATGGCACGAACAATCTTGTGAATACAGACAGCAGAGAATTACGACCGAAGGCAATCATGTAATAATACAGTCATAATATGTTCATAACTCTGACAATCCCAGTCTTTTTTTTGTTTTTTTGAGTTGTAAATAAAAGAGCTGTGTTAAGAGTCTGAATGGAAGGTTATTTTTTATTCATTTCAAAGTCTTTTTGTCAGCATTTCAGATTTAAGCCAGTATCTGACCCCCTCTCTGAGGAGAGGGGAAAAAGGTATGAAGAAAATGAAAGTCTTTCTAGAATTTCAAATTTGCATATTTGCAGGTGATGGTGGGCGGAGCCTGTAATGTTGACCAATCAGAGCAGAGTGGGCTTTCATAGCTTCTGCTTTGACAGGAGTTATGTGAACCTCTGCTGCAGTTAGTGCAAACATCACGTGTGGTTTGAAGTGTAAGGCTTTTATCTGAACTCACAAAGGCCAAGATAGTACGCGGTTTATTTTCAGACGCGTATGAACCATAATCACATCAGCGAAGCATCTTTTTTTTTTTTTTTTTTTGTGCTGCACCTGTTTCTCGGTCTGACCATCTGGAGCTGGATTTCAGACAGACCAGTCATGTATGAGGTTATACTGGAACACCTGCACCACCGATTATAACATGAGTCAGAAAGTTAAACAGTCAGCCGTCATAGTTTCTTGTTTTGGTTTTCACTGTTTAAACTATTTGGAAGTATGTGGCTTGTTTAGACACGATAAACAATAAAGTTTTATGAAGCGCCTTTAGCCAAAGAAATGAACACTATAATTGGAAGATTTGGGATATGTGTAAAACTGTAAAACTTGGCTGAATGTAAATTATTGTTAGTTGAGGCATGTGAGAGGCTTTTCCACTAACGGCTGCCTCTGCTTTTGTTTTTCAGGAGCAGATCGCTGACACCCCACCGCCATGAGCGCACAGTCGAGCTATGGGAGCACCATGCTCTGTAAGTTTTTCCACAAGCTCTTTTATTTGTCTTTTTTTGGCTGCCTCATATTTGCACATGTGGGAACAATATCCTACACTAATTGTCTGTGCTATTTATGTGGTTTGTGTTCAGTCCAGACTATAAATGACGACCTGAACGCTTCACTGGCCACAGCAGATGAGTTATCCAAAGAATTTAACTCCCTGCTGAAGGAGGTCACTTCCAACAACAACAACACAACGTCTGGGTCTCAGGTACAGGCACATGCAAGCTTTATGTTTTTATTATATCTGAAGTATTTATGTCCAGCGTATGAGGAAATCCTGCTTTGTTGAGCCGTGTATTAACAAGTGTTCAACAAGCCACAACTTTACTTCATCACTGCTTCTGAAACCAGAATGTGCTTCAGGCTGTATTTTTTGTTAAACTGGTTTTTGATAACCAAATGAAAACGCTGGGAATCTGCAAAAACCAGTACAAAGAGGTCGTGAAAAATGTTTAAACAAGACATTCAGTTTTCTTTAAAAATAAACCCCAATAAAGTTGAGATTGGCCATATTTATTGTACGTGCAGCATTAGAACAACAAAGAGGTCATTTTCCTCTTTAAATGTTGGATTCTCTTTAAATGTTGGATTCTCTTTAAATGTTGGATCCTCTTTAAATGTTGGATCCTCTTTAAATGCGTCCATGATTTTCAAAAGGAATCTCTGATCCTGACTGTCCAGACTGTGGGACATTTTTATTACCTCAGTCCTTCATAAATAAACTCAGGTCCAACAAAAGCAGCTGTCTTTCCCCGCTTAATTCATGAATGTATGTGTTTTTCTTTGCCACAGCAAACTTGAGTCTTAACTCGTATTTGAACTCTGCTAACTGGCAGTGATTTCCACTACAGAGTGACGTTTGTTGTTTTTTAATCAGTGTTGTTTAAAGGCTTCACAATGCACACTAGGGCTGGGAAATGTGACCGAGGTATTGTTTGTTTTTTCACAGAATAATTAGTATTTACAATTATTAAAAAAAATCACTTTTGATTACTTAACTGTCTCAACCAGCAATGGAAAACTTCCAAAATAACTGTGTAAGTATATACTTCTTCATTTGGGAGGTGTATTTGAAGGCACCATGAAGTCACTTTGGTGTCTGCTACATGTCCACTCAGTGCTTTTAAAACATCGTAGATGCACAATCAGCCCTTTAAATTGATAGTTTTTCTTTCCTCTTCATGATCACGGCTGCATTTACAAGACTTTAAGGAAGTTTTAAAGTCTGGTCTGGCTGCAGCTGACAACAGAGTGAAGAAGAGCAAAGAAAAAATACCTTCCCGTTACTGCGCAGGGGAGACGCATTCCCCACCACATGTTGTTAGAAAGAAGAGCTGGGACAGCCTCCAGCAGACGCCGAGTCCGAATAAGCAGTTATTGATACTGGAGGGAAGGTTTGAGAAAAGTGTTTTTTCAATTTATTTATTTAGCGTTGTTTACAGCACAGGTTGTCTGTAGGCGAATCCCGCTGGAAACATTTATTTAATGCTGCATGCTCTAAAGATGACGACGTTGTTGAACATCTGCCCAGAGAGTTTGTCACTGAGTGGGGAACCAACTGCCATGTTCTTTACTTCTTAAACCCATGTTGGTAATCAGACTAATTAGATGTCCATCCAGCTGTTTTTCTAGCATTGCACAACTATTTCTCTCCACCTTCTATTTTTGCATTTCTTGCCTGCAGCACATTCAAAAAAAGAAGAGGAGGTTTGGACAGTAAACCTTTTGCCACCATGTATTGCTCCAGTCCTAACAACAATGAAAAGGTGTCCTAGCTCTGAGAATAACAGATGATTTTAGTCGTTATGTCGTCCCACTCTTCCTGTAAGCATGTTTCCCGTGACTGGACTTTGCATTTCCATTTGTTGAGTCCAGAGACGTCGCCTCTTCACAGGGTTAACATAACACTTCATTTTTCACAGTTTTAATTGGCATTTCTGTATTTAGCTTTGTATTATTGTGCTGTCTAAAGGTTTCAGTAACTGCGTGCCCGTGCGGTTACATTGGCTGCTGATGAGCGACAGTTCAGGGATCGATGACTGATGATCACTGGTGTCGACTTTAGACTTGTACTCTCAGCTCTTGAGCACTGAAATTCCTCCAGATTCCTGATTTAATGACGTTAAGAACTGTATGCAAATATTTTGTACCAAAGCATATTTCCCAACATCTTTTGCCTTCACATGTTTAAAGGAACGTCATTCATTCTGTTCAACCTAATTACCAACTCTAAATTCCCCTGTTTTTTGTTGTTTTTGTATGTTGTAGGACTTAAATGCAGGAATGGATGTACATTTTCAAATGAAATGAAGTTAACAAGGCAAAACATGAAACAGCTTCTTTTTTTACCATCTAAAAAGTCCATTGTATAATTCCCATCTATCCATTCAAATTCATCCACTTATCCTGGACCGGGTCGGGGGGCAGTCTGAGCTGGAGATGCCCAGACCTCCTTCAACCCAGACACTTCCTCCAGCTCTTCCGGGGGGATTCCAAGGCATTCCCAGGCAAGCCAAGAGACATAATCTCTCCAGCCTGTCCTGGGTCTTCCCCGGGGCCTCTTCCCAGTGGGACATGCCTGGAACACCTCTCTAGGGAGGTGTCCAGGGGGCATCGATACAGATGCCCCAGCCACCTCGGCTGACTCCTCTCAATGTGAAGGAGAAGCGGCTCTACTCCAAACTCCTCCTGAGTGACTGAGCTTCTCATCCCATCTCTAAGGGAGATGGGATGTATAATTCCAAACATTTTTTTTCTAGCTTTTCAGCTACAGTTGCATTTTTTTTAAATCATTTCTTAATCCTTCAGATTTTATTCAGATTTTCAACAGGATTCACATTGTTTTTGGTGATAAGGCTGTAGATTGATATTCAACATGCTTCACAAGATGTTGTAAACCAACACTAGTTCATTACATGCTGACTTTAATGAAGGAATGCTTGAATCACTTGTCTGTTCTTCATATGTAACAATGAAATGTTCTTTTTAGTCCACTTCCAGAGTTTCCAGAGGGCCATCTCAGTCATCTGGGCTGTCCAGCATCTCCAGCACTACACAGCTGTCCGGGAGCTCCAGTTTGAAACCCTCCTCAAGCTTGACAAATTTCCGTCCCATTGACTCTGGCATCTCCCATAACAGAAATGCATCGTCCTCCCCTGTTGTCACTACCAGCCCTCTCACTTCCCCAAACATCCACAGGAAGGTGCACTCTCCACTTCCTCGAGCTGGATCAGACATCTTCTCGTATACCCCCCGGCCCAGTTCGCCCTCTTTTTATGACAGGAGCCCACAAGGCTCAGTTAGTTACAAAGAAAGAAGCCCATCTCCAGTTCCCATAGCTGGTTCTACGGATCTGCCAGCTCGCTCACCATCCATTCAGACCTCCTCCAACTTTTTGAATCCTTTTGACAAGAGTCAGATGGGCCGCAGATCACCTCGGCATGACAGAAGTCCCTCTCCACTGACTTTCAGAAGTCTTTCTCCTTTGCCTTTTGATCAACAAACAACCAGCACACTTCCTCGAACTTTTACTGGATTCAGGCAACCAGGTAAGACGCTGTTCTTCTCCAGAATTGAAACAGTAAGGGGAAAAGTACATAAAGCCATCAAATTCTTCTACGTACCATAGGTTTTATTTTAGTTGACTGCCTTTTTAGATCTTTTCAATAAACAAAATAAAATTTTTATGCATTTGTTTGTTTCTTTACATCTGATTCCTTTCCCTTTAACGTTTAACCTCTAAGATGAAGGAGTGCAACGACAGAAGAGCCCAGGAAAGTGGAACGAAACTGATCTGGATGTGTCCTACGAGAGGAAACCTCACCACACTTATGACAGTTGGTGGAATTTTGCAACTTTAGATTTAGCTTTTTTCAAATTTTAGATGTAAACTTGTGGAATCACGTCTGTGGTTGTGCAATATATTTTTTTGTCTCTTTAACTTGATGCCTTTCTGTCGTAGAAGCGGAGTGGATTCGGCCGTCTGTGCCAAACAGCAGTTGGAGAGAGTCCAACCTGGACAACCCTCCTCCAGCTCCAACCGCCAAGAAGGTGAGTTGTGTGTGTGTAAGAGTTTGATTTTTATATTGTTGTTCAAACTTTTATCCTCTCTCTTTTTTAATTATTCCTTGGAATGCTTCATTTATTTCACAAGTTGGAACTGCTTGAAGTCTTTCTGCATCATTTTCAGAAAGAAAACGAGGAACAAATACACAGTGATGAAAGTACAAGCTCTCTCATATGAGTATGAAGTTAAATAAAAAGCTGCAGGATGCAAAAAAAAACAACAAATGTTTTTATTATCTATGTTTGGGGGAAATCAGTGATGAAATGTCACCAAACACACTAAAAAAAGTTGTCATGGATAAGAAACCTAGCTATGGAGACTAAAATGTTTCTTGTAGTATGCTTCAAATATGTGTATTTCTGCTGTAAGTTGGATGTTTGACTCATCCTTGGAGCCAGCCTCCAGTGGTCAGTTGTGAATCTCTGCATCTGCAACCATTTCTGACCACATGCCCCCAAGTGGTTAGAAATGGTATTGCTCCATGGAGTGGCTTCAAAAATCTAACACAAATCCCATTTGCGTGATAAAATGTGTTTTATCTGTGCTTAATGGCTCTACCTGCAATCTCGTGTTTGACAAGCAGTATCCTGTTGCCTGTTTTTCCAGGCTCTAAAATAAATAACTATAGCTTGTTTCAGTGGAAACAGATTAACATGAACATTCTTTTTTTTTTATCATCCACTGTAGAATTTCCAACAGGTTTCCTATGGTTCTCTGCCCCGAAATACTTGTATATCAATTCCACCTAATCTTTTGTCGCCGGCCCACTCTTCTTACTACTCTCCGCCCATCATCTCCCGAATTTCTATTCCTCCGGCTTCTGCTCGGCCCCACCAGCGTAAGCCCATTCCACTCTCTGTTATCATGCGCCTTCAAAACCCCGAATGGGGAGCCATGATGACCCATTACCCTCAAGTTCAGGGAGGAGAACGAGACAGGGCTTCTTATCAAACTGCAGCACCCATGCCAAGAGAGTTCTTCCACCAACCTGCTTTCCAGCCACAGCAGCAGCCCCCTGAGCTGAGACAGCCAGCGATATACAGTGATGGTAAACCCCATTTAACTCCTGCATGCGTCTGCACAATCTTTGATCTGTGTTCACAGCGTCTTTGTATCATAAATGGGATTTGTTTCTGTGTTTGCAGCCTTAAATCCAGGGGACATAGATGCAGAGTTGGAGCTTTTGGAAAATACCCAGCACATACCAGCGATGTTGGATAATCCTGGCATGCCCGGAGGTGGTGGAGACACAGGGAGTGCCCTGCCGACTGTTCCCCGGCCCCTGAGCCCCACAAGGCTGCAGCCAGTCGTGGCCCCGGAGTCCCAGAGCCAAAACCTCCCCGACCTGGAGGAGCTGCTCCGCATCAGGGCCGAAATTCCCCGTGCCCTGAAGAGACGGGGATCTGTGGACCAATCACGGCCCCTGAAGAAGGCCTCAAATTACCAACCGAACCAGTATAAAAACCTCATTGGCAAGCTCTTTCGCAGGAAGGGTCGCGCCCAGAGGGTGGACCAGGGTGGCGAGAGCAGCAGTTCTTCAGAAGGGGAAGATGGTTCTGCTCTTCCTGCCCCTCAGTCTCCCCCTCAGATGTCCACAGTTGTTCAACAAGACACCAAAGTAAGAAAATGGTTTTCACCCACAGATGACTAGTGGCTGAAAACCACTTCTGTATGTGAAGCATATACAAAATGACCAAAGGATGTTTTACATTGCCGTTTGATTAAAGTAACTATTAGAGATGATGTTCTTCAGAATAACCATTCAATTCTTCGGAGACCCAATTGGAAGCGCAAAAGTTCTGGAAAGCAAGCCCGGCTCAGCCCACTGGTTCTGCTGCTGGATGGAGCATTAGTAGGAGAACTGGACACGGTGCAGAAGGCCGTGCAAGAGGTGAGTGCATCGAGTAAAGATGATGTACAACCGCTCTTATCACTTCCACTGTTGCTGCTGGTCCAAAATGGACAAACATACAGAAATACAAGCCCAAATTAGAGGGGACATGGAGAAAATGCAAGTGATCCTTACATTCACTTTGATTTGAGATTTTTGCAGGACGTATGAACCCAAAATATTTAAGCTTTCCTTATTCTTATTCACTTTGCAGTGGTGGAAACATGTCTCTGACCTCAGATGTCGATCCTGCCTCTGGACGAGGTCAAAACAAGACTTCTTTTGTGAACAGGAAACTCTTAATCAGCATTTGTGATTGTAGCTCTGTACCGTAGCGCTTTCCAAAGGTTCCCACAGTGATCCTTTGTTCATTTGGTTATATCAGCTATTGATGAATGATGGTTCTTGATGCAGTGCCATCTGAGGGATCAGAGATCCTTGGTGTGTGGCGTAATCTTGTGCCTTTGCCCTTCATGGACCTAAATTCCTCCAGATTTCTTGAATCATTTAATGGTGTAATGCACTCTCGAAACTGCTGTCTAATCTTATTATTAATCTTATTAAAATAAAAAGAATTTTTAATTATCTTTTTTCTGCATATTTGTTAAAAAGTGCGGATCCTCTGCCCAACTTTGCCCCTAAGAGAGTCCGTTCATTGTTAGTGTTTTTGTACCATATCAAGGTTGTGAAGGACTTTCCAATAAGTCAGTGAAGCTTCTACATTTTATTGTTCATAACTAATCTTGTGTCCACGTTAAGGAGAAGTGAAGGAGACGGCCTCCGTGCAGGACCAAAACAGATGCTCATGCAGTTGCAAGGTGGCTCTCACTAAACTAAAAATACATAGCATAAAAATAAACAAATAAACGAATAAAGTGCTGTTACAAAGATGGCATTTTGAAATAACATTACTTTATCTTTTCACTTCTTCACAGCTCTGTACCAACTTTTTTTTCTCTTTAGAACATGAACATAAAATATGCTGGGTTCATATTGTCTGCAAAGAAATAAGTTGAAGTAAATGTTTCTTTTTGTTTTTTTAATTCTCTTAATGTCTGGTTGTTATATTTACTGCCACTGACTTAAGTCATAAACCATGCAGCCAGCAAGAGTAAATAGACTCAAGAGATCAGCAGTTTTGCAGAATAAAGTCTTTTGAGATCAGTGGTTAACTGATCTGAATCTCCCGCTGAAGCAGGAGAAGAAACGTTCAGCAGCCTCCAAAAGCAAGTTTTATGGCAGAGAAAACTTCAACAAGTCCGATCTGAGACGGAGGCAGCGCAGCACAGCGCAGCGCAGTGCGGTGCCAGAGGTAGCGTTCCAGCTCTGGAATTAGACATGAAGAGGTTTTTGAAAAGTGTGTTTACATTAGTCTAGAGGATGCTAAATGTGCTCCCGATGTTCCTCTCGTCCACTTGTCCAGTCGTCCACTTGTCCAGTCCTCCACTCGTCCTCTCGTCCAGTCGTCCACTCGTCCTCTCGTCCAGTCGTCCACTCGTCCTCTCGTCCAGTCGTCCACTCGTCCTCTCGTCCAGTCGTCCTCTTGTCCCCTCATCCAGTTGTCCTCTTGTCCACTCGTCCTCTCGTCCAGTCGTCCTCTCGTCCAGTCGTCCTCTCGTCCAGTCGTCCAGTCGTCCACTTGTCCAGTCGTCCACTCGTCCAGTCGTCCTTTCGTCCAGTCGTCCTCTCGTCCAGTCGTCCTCTCGTCCAGTCGTCCACTCGTCCAGTCGTCCACTTGTCCAGTCGTCCACTCGTCCACTCGTCCAGTCGTCCAGTCGTCCAGTCGTCCAGTCATCCACTTGTCCAGTCGTCCACTCGTCCACTTGTCCTCTCGTCCACTCGTCCAGTCGTCCAGTCGTCCTCTCATCCAGTCGTCCTCTCGTCCACTTGTCCAGTCGTCCACTCGTCCAGTCGTCCTCTCGTCCAGTCGTCCTCTCGTCCAGTCGTCCTCTCGTCCACTTGTCCAGTCGTCCTCTCGTCCACTTGTCCAGTCGTCCACTCGTCCAGTCGTCCTCTCGTTCAGTCGTCAACTCGTCCAGTCGTCCTCTCGTCCACTCGTCCAGTCGTCCTCTCGTCCAGTCGTCCTCTCGTCCAGTCGTCCACTCGTCCACTTGTCCAGTCGTCCACTTGTCCAGTCGTCCACTCGTCCACTTGTCCAGTCGTCCTCTCGTCCAGTCGTCCTCTCGTCCACTTGTCCAGTCGTCCTCTCGTCCTCTTGTCCACTCGTCCAGTTGTCCTCTCGTCCAGTCGTCCTCTCGTCCAGTCGTCAACTCGTCCAGTCGTCCTCTCGTCCACTCGTCCTCTTGTCCACTCATCCAGTTGTCCTCTCGTCCAGTCGTCCAGGCAGGACAGCAACTTCTGTGTTTGCAGTTTACACACAAAGTAATTAAAACGTCTTTACAGGTTAAAAGCACCTTAAAATGAGAGTGTGCTTTGTGTTTACTTTTTTTTTTTTAAATAGATGACCGACCCCAGTCAAGCGAATGATGAAGGCATCACCGGCCTGCATAACGCCATCTGTGGGGGACATTACAATGTAGTGGACTTCCTGGTTCGCATCGGAGCTAATGTCAGTGCACCAGACAGCCATGGATGGTAAACATCTACCTTCACCCTCCCGCTTCTCTTACAATGCCTGTGCCCGGCTCACATCTAATCCCTGCCGTCTGTGTGGCCTGCAGGACTCCGCTGCACTGCGCAGCCTCCTGTAACGACCGTGTCCTGTGCGAGTTTTTGGTGAGGAACGGAGCCGCTGTCATGGCCGTGACGGAGAGCGACAGTGCCACCGCCTCCCAGAAATGTGATCCTTACGCTGTCGGTTTTGAAGAGTGTGAGAGCTTCCTGAGGGGTGAGGCCACGACTCTCACGCATGGAACAATGAGCAGTGCACACCCGCTGGAAACATGCTGCTAACTGACAAAAAGGCAGCAATTAGTCTAATTACAGCACAACCATAATCTGCTCTAATTTCTCCCTCAGTGTCATCTTAGACCCAGCCATTTAAACTTGAAGGTGTCGTAGTGAACTCCCTGGAAATAACCTTTAATAAGACTTTTACTTCAGATCAGTAAACGTAACCAGTGTTTGGTGTTTGAAGAGGCCTAAGCTCATGCTTGGTTGATGCACTGCAAAAACAGCCCCTCCTAAAATTTTTAGAAAGAAATCTATTTTGTCAAACCATGTTTCAAGTGTCACTTCCCTCTGCAACATCATAACAGGAGTTTGCGAAGAAATACATGGAGTCACATGACTGCTATGTCTGCTTGTGTTCTCCTCACGACACCAGGCATAGAGGTGGCCATGGGGGTGGAGAACAGCGGGGTGCTGTACGCTCTGTGGACCTACCCGGCTCAGGCAGCTGATGAGCTGAGCTTCAGAGAGGGAGACATGGTCACCATCCTGCAGAAACCCGAAGGCTCTGACTGGTGGTGGGCCTCGCTCTGCGGCAGAGAAGGCTTTGTTCCAAGCAACTACTTTGGGGTAAGATTATAAGTCCCGCTATGGGCGGCTTAACACATCAGCCTTTTTGATTTTTGTTGCATAAGCTGTTTTTAACACTTGAACGCTAGAGATTAAACAGCTATTCAGTTACATAAAGCATCATAAAAGATTGAGGTGTTTTTCTTGTTTGTTTTTTTGCCTGTTTTTCAGCTTTTCCCGAAGGTTCGCCCAAAATCTCTCTGTTAAATCTTCTCTGTGATTGATGATCAAACTGATGCGGAGGACGCATCTGCAAAGTTGTATTTTAAAGGACCGTCAGTGTGAGTATGACATGGCTGTGTTGTTGCAGACCATGAAAAAGTCGAGGAGGATGAGATGTCAATATTCTTTTTGGCATTATTGACAAGGATAAACTTTGTTCTCTGCTGGAGTGAATTTTCTGGTAAAATGACACTTTCGTACTCAAGTAAATTCTGTGTCAAGCTTTACAAAGAATACAATAGGTCATCTTTCCTGCTGTACTGCTCAGCTGTGTTTCAGTTAGAAGTTTCTGACTCATTTGCTGATTAATGATCCTAAAACAAGCAGGGACTGCTGCCGTTTGTTTTAGTCATCAGTGGGATCAGTGTAGGCGTCCAGAAACTCACGACAGCTCAGTTTAGAAACGGCCTGCGTCGATCAGTAGTCGGTAAGCTATTTTGTTGAATTAATAATTCCTCAGTTTGTAATTGTAAATTTGATAAACTTTGACACCCAGTCAGAGAAAACTGTGAGAGAAATGTCCGTTTGTGCATGTGCAGAGAAGAACATGTACATAGAAAACGGAAACGTTTCGGTAAGTTTCACTTTTTGACAGATTTTTCCATCAAGCAGTACGAAACAGTTGACAGTTTTGTGTCTCCATCATCAAAAGCTGGAAACCAGACCAAAATAAGCATACCGTATCTCTCTAGTACCGTATGTTACTAGTGGCATTGGAGTACCAGAACCAGTGCACCTGGAACTAGAACCCCTGCTGTCAGCTGATTAGTTGACGAAGCATCGTCTCTTCCATGTGATGTGGAGGTTAAGAAGAACTGACATGTGCTGATGTCTTTGCTTATTGGTTGTGTTCTTCTTCAGTGGTTTTATTGACTGGAGGCACTGTGTGACACGGGTTTTTTGTTGCACTGCAGCGATCCAGCCAACACATCTGGCAGTGGAAATGCCAGCCGGATCAGGGCTTACGGTTCCAAACAGACTTAAACTGAACTGCAAGACGAACGTGGCTTTAAATTAGGAGCATGAATTTAGACCCTGACTTCATGCTTCCGACTGGCTGGATCCTCGTATTACAAGCACAAGTTTAACTGTCTCTCATCACAGGTCCTGAGATTAAAGTCAAACTTTAAAACAGAGCAGCAGTAAAGATGTGGAGCACTTCTTAATTACATAGTACAAACTTCTCTCAAATTGGATAGTTTTATTTGGAATTTAATTGTCCTGATCGAATGAAAATGACATGCAAAGCAGGGTCAAAATTCAGGCTCTTGTTTTTTAGAGTTGCAAAGTGTGGGAAAGTTGAGAACTGAGCTTACATGCTCGAGTATGATTCGTGTCTCTTGATGAGTATTTCTATTTACTTGGTGTCTCTCCTACACATTCACAAACTTGAGCTTGTTAGGCAGAAGAACTCGACAAGGTGACAAAGCTTGATGTACAAACTGGAAATAAAGCTGCACATCACTGCAAGGGTTTGCTGCTACACCCACGAAGCATCATAACATAAAACGGCAGTTAGAGTTTAACATAGGAGTCTTTCGGTTTTAAAATAAAATTATTTTTCAGCATTTGTACTGATGTTTAATCTATACAAACAAGCAGCCGAGTTAACAGTGGTAAATGGATCTGTATTATTACTATTATTACAAACAGAGTGACTGTGGTACACTACATAGTATTTTCTAATTTCACCCTTCATTTTAGTGCTAAGACATACTTTCTCTTTTTTGTTGTCATGGTGGTTATAAAGCTAAATCACGTTGGGAAGGACATTTGGGTTTTGTGTGACGGTGAAACTCATCTTTTTCTGGATGTGTTTGTGGTGGGTTTATTTTTCATCATAAATCACATTTGTTTCTCTGAACTGCTGTGCACATTAACTTTAACCCCTTCTGAGAAGAAAAAGTGACCAAATGTAGAACTAATAAAGATAAATAAAGATACAAGCCATTTGTTGTTGGTTTTTCATTGAAATCATTGATTTTGTGGTTTGAACTGAGCCAGTGTTCCGGACTGACCAGCAGATGGCGCTGCGTAACCAGCTGCAAATTCAGCGGGCAGGAAATATGAATTGATGTACGATTCTCTCTCCTTTCTGCTGTGGTTTGTCTTAATCTTCTAGATTATTTTGTATCTTTTTTCTGAGGTTCTGTTCATTCATATTTTTCTGATTTAATTTTACGCTGCAGAGAACGCCAACACCTGTCGTGCCACTTCATGAATCATTCAGCAGCAATGTCATGCCTTAATGTAGTTCATTTTAAAAAGTACACATGTGATTGATGATTAGTATTGTTTTAATTTAAGGTGAATCACACCTTTTAATCTCCAGTCTGCCTGTGCCTCACTGCATTTATGAAAACACTGGCACGTGTTTGCTTTCAGTTCACGATGAGCAGTTGCACTGCTATTTTGACTGTCGTTCCGCTTTTAATGTTTAATTTATGTTAGAAAACACAAAACATAAGCTGGCTCCCCAATTCTTTTGACAAACTTTTGAAATGCTACCACATCCCAAACATTGCGCAGGACCACCAAGTTCACCACCGCCTGGCAGGACTTGGAGAGGAGGATCATAACAGGCTATACAGTCCCCATCCTGTTTATAATGGAGATGAACCTCTTTATCAAGGCTGCAGCTGCAGATGCAGATGCCAGGAGACCAGTGACATAAGAACCACCTCACTTCAAGGTGGACCTTGAAACAGCAGCATCACGGGCAAGGATGTGTTTTCAAACCCAAGACGTGATGGAGTATGGTGATAATAAAGGAGACGGTATTTTATCATCAGAAATCACTACAGATTCAGGTTCATAGAACTACTATTACAGAACGAGGAGAACCATCTGTGGAGCATAGAAGCTGAAGGAAAGCTTAAGAAGCTTAAGAAAGTGGTACTCTAGTAGGTCTGTAGATATTTATTATGCATGGAAAGATAGTCTAATAGTGTATAAAAAAGCGCTTCGCAAAGCTAGAACAGCCTATTATTCAGTGTTAATAGAGGATAATAAAAATAACCCACGTTTTCTGTTCAGCACTGTAGCCAGGCTGACAAAGAGCCACAACTCTGTTGAGCCGTGCATCCCTGCAGCTCTCAGTAGTGAAGACTTTATGAGCTTCTTTAGCAATAAAATTGTCAGAATTAGAGAGGAAATCGGCCAGGCCCTCCCGGCAGTGGCTGTGGGAATTTCTTCAACCTCGGCGACTCCCTTATGCTCCGACCTGACTCTAGACTGTTTTGTTCCTGTTGACCTCTCTGAGCTGACCTCAGTCGTCAATGGATCTAAATCATCCACGTGTCTGTTAGACCCAATCCCTACTCGACTACTCAAAAATGTTTTCTCTCTGATTGGACCGACAATACTGAAACAGATCAACTTGTCTCTAGTCTTAGGATATGTACCACAGGCTTTTAAAGTCGCAGTAATCAAACCATTACTTAAAAAACCCTCTCTTGACCCAGACATTTTAGCTAACTATAGACCAATTTCCAACCTTCCATTTATCTCTAAAATTCTGGAAAGGGTAGTTGCAAGCCAGCTGTGTGAGCATTTGTATAGAAATGATCTATTTGAAATTTTTCAGTCAGGGTTCAGAATGCATCATAGCACAGAAACAGCACTGGTTCGAGTCTCGAATGACCTTCTTATGGCCTCAGATAATGGGTTAGTGTCCATATTGGTTCTGCTGGACCTCAGCGCTGCTTTTGATACTATAGATCACAGCATTTTACTGCAGAGGCTAGAGTATGTTGTTGGGATTAAAGGGACAGCTCTAGATTGGTTTAAATCATATCTGTCTGATAGATTCCAGTTTGTTCATGTTCATGAGGTTTCTTCCGTACAGACGAGGGTCTGCTATGGTGTCCCGCAGGGTTCAGTGCTAGGGCCAATCCTGTTCAGTTTATACATGCAGCCCTTGGGAAGTATTATCCGGAACCACGGCATTAATTTTCATTGTTATGCTGATGATACGCAGCTGTATCTGTCTATGAAGCCAGATGAAACAGAACCATTAGACAAACTTCAGATGTGTCTTAAGCACATCAAGGACTGGATGTCCAGAAATTTTTTGCTACTAAATTCTGATAAAACAGAAGTTGTTGTTTGTGGTCCCAAACAGCTTAGGAAGGGATTAGATGGTCTTGCGATGGCCTCCAGTAAAACTGTGCGAAACCTTGGCGTTATATTCGATCAGGATTTGTCATTTAAACAGCATATTAATCAGGTTTGTAAAACTGCGTTTTTCCACCTCCGTAATATCGCAAAGATCAGGAGCATCCTCTCGCAGAGTGATGCCGAAAAACTAATTCATGCGTTCGTATCTTCTAGACTAGATTACTGTAACGTGTTGTTGGCTGGATGTCCAAGTAATTCTCTTAAAAGCCTCCAGCTGATCCAAAATGCAGCAGCGCGAGTGCTGACAGGAATCAACAAGAGAGACCACGTCTCTCCAGTTTTAGCTTCCCTCCATTGGCTCCCTGTAAAATTTAGAATCCAATTCAAAATTTTATTACTGGCATATAAAGTCCAAAATGGCCTAGCGCCGCGATATTTGCAAGACCTTATAGAACCGTACGTTCCTAATAGAGCTCTCCGTTCTCAGGGCGCAGGTTTAGTCGTAGTTCCTAGAGTATTGAAATGTAGATTTGGAGGACGGGCTTTCTGTTATCAGGCACCATCACTCTGGAACCAACTTCCAGTTTGGGTTAAGGAGGCTGATACCACCTCCACCTTTAAAACTAAACTTAAAACATTTCTGTTTAATAAAGCATATAGTTAGTGTACATTTAGTATCTTAATGTGTCAGGGCCAGTAGTCAAAGCTGCAGTTACAGGACCAGATTAGAGCAGCTCATCTTAAACATAGCTTCGGTGTAGATATGCTGTTATAGGCCTATGCTGCAGGGGGGCACCAACATGATCCACTGAGTGGTGCCTTTCACCGTCTCTGTTTCTCTTTGCCTTCTCTGTCTCTTCTTCCCCTCAACCCTCATTTATTAACAATATCCCATAAACTTAATTGTGGTCCATTGTTCTGGTAGTTTTTTGTGCTTGTCTGGCCCTTCTTTTCCTCTTCTTTGCATGTCCTGCGGACCAGAGCCTCAGGAGCTGCTTGCTGACCTGCAGTTCCACCTCTGACCATCCCAGTGTCTGCCTTCACCTGTCTGTATGGATGTCTTTTGGATGCTTGCTGACACCCCGACCTGCAATCCTCATCCCCTTGTATCACCGTCTATCCATATATCACCCATATTCACAGAAGTCTAATTGGACTACCAAGGACAGTTACTATTGTATCCTGTCTTGTACCTTTGACGGTGTCTCTATGTCTCTATTCTTTCTTATTTCTTGCTCTACCCGGCTGGCCTTCGGCAGGAGGGTCCCCCCTCATGAGCCAGGTCCTGCTCAAGGTTTCTTCCCTCTTAAAGGGGAGTTTTTCCTTGCCACTGTTTTGGCTTAAGGTTTTTCTTCCACTAGGGGAGTTTTTACCTGCCGCTGTTTATGTAATAATTGCTCGGGGGTCATGTTCTGGGTCTCTGGAAAGCGCCTAGAGACAACTTGTGTTGTAATAGACGCTATATAAATAAAATTGAATTGAATTGAATTGAATTGAATTAAAAAACTGAATCCAGATGACCCGAGGGGTCTGGAAGGTCCAATAAGCGCACAACCCCAAAACCTGCCATTATCTGAAACGGTTGGGGTAAAAACCTCACGGAAGCACCAGAATGGGAATAGGTGGTGAGTGGTCTGGTGAGAGAATGCATAGATATATAGATAGATTGATATATGGAGCATATTCTACCCATATTTTATAGAGTTAACTTTGATTTTGAACAACTCAATCAAGGATGGTTTCTTCACTTTTTCTCACACATTTGACATTTTCTTTAAATGTAACTGGAATTAATCAGACAGAGTTGTGACATTTAAATCACATCCCCATCAGGATGCTGTAAACCCACCACATGGTGGGGCAATAAAAAATGGGGGGCAAAAAATAAATGTAATAAACGGTTGGACTGCATCAGACCATGCGCCGGGAGTTTCTCTTCAACTTCATACAACTTGCCAGAGTCCCTCGGCCTGCAACCACAAGTGTGTCATATCCTTGGACCCATTTGGCCAGAACCATTGAGCCAAACATTTCTTCGTCCATGTTTTTGTGTTAGACTGCAGCTCTGGAAGCAGAACTGAATCTGCAGCAGAACAGAGTCCGGATTCTGTTCGAGCAGAACTCATTTGATGCCTCATTGAAACCCCATTATGAGCAGGATGCAGCAAATTGAACTGCTGCTGATGAGGTCTGCAGCCAGTGACTCAGGCTGAAGGAATTACTTGCACGGCCTGCAGCACGGTTGCACATTTTTATTTTTATCTCATTCCTTACGCTGCATTCAACTGGCCCCACCGACCCCCACACACTGTGATCTCAGACATGTCAGACATTATCAGGCTCTGACAAGCCCACTTGGCACAGCGGGCCAGCCCTGTGCTCATCTAAGTACAAAAGTGGTCATAAGAGTAAATGGGATTTGTGGCAGGATGGATGAGTTAGAGGAATGAAATATCTTTTTGAGGACATCGTGCAATTTTCTGTTTGATGGGATAAGCGAGGAGGAATGTTGGGATGATCCGCAAAACACCCAACCATGTTAAATCCTTGACTGACGGCAGGAAAAATTCAACTTCTACAACCTGAAATCTGTTCCAAGCAAAATCAGAGAAAGAAAACTGAGGTTGTGGAGTTGCAATTAAACATTTGTGAGTACACTGGTATCCACAGGCAGACATTTCCTCTGACACGGCTGAGGTTTATTTCACGCTTAAGTTGGCAACCACTTGACCCGCAGGACATCAGTGTTGTATGTTTCTGCTATTAAGTATTGAAAAGATGTGTCTTTGGTACTAGTTATGACAAGATCTGTTCTGCCAGAGCAGCAGCAGTAGCATTTCCTTTAATGTGATCTCAGCAAAAGCTTGGCTTCTTCACTTAGAGACACTAAACACGGGCATGCATGTGGCTCCGAATGCAGCTGGGTCTCCAGCAGTCTGGATCCGAACCTGACGGTATCTCCAATGTCTTAGTTTAAATTGTATGTGACAGACTTTGAGGATCACCTGGAGTGTGTATACTGCAGGTGTGTAGACAGAAACAGCCGATCTGAGCTCAGCCAGCCGCGCATCAAGGACACATCTGAATAGTCAGCAAACAAAACAAACTAAAGAAGGAGAAAGCAGCTGCAGAAATGTCGACTCCACTTTTCTTCCTGTCTTTTCCCTCTTCTGCTCCTGCCACACTTCCACTCCTGTGGAGTAATGAATAATAGAGGAGTGCTTGTCCTCCCTCGCTCCCCGAGTTGATCAGTGCTCGCCTGGCTGCCCTCCTCTCTGCCACTCCTCACTTTAATAAATCATTCAGGCCTTCAGGACGACAAGTGCGTCGAAGCAGTCGAAGCAAGAGCTGTGCTGGTAAAAACCCTGCTGTCTTCTCTTGCAACAACCTCCTCTGCTCCTAAGACCAGGAACAACCCTCTCTCGCTGTTGTCTCACTTTCCACTGTGTCCTTCACGTTTTCCTTTTTTTAAATTTCTTTTCAAGACAAATGGTACTGGAAATTGCTCTTTCCTACTCTCTGCTCCTCTCCCATGAGGAACCTTTCCACTATGGCTCTCGCTATGTTTGAACCAAATCTATCATTTTCCTCCTCTTTCTCCTCCTGCTCTTCCTCTTCTTCCTCCCCCTCTTCCTCCTCCTCCATCCCCTCTTCCTCCTCCTCCATCCCCTCTTCCTCCTCCTCCATCCCCTCTTCCTCCTCCATACCCTCCTCCTCCTTCTCCTCCCTCTCTTCCTCCTCCTTTCTTTTTGAATTTTTACTTTATATAGTACAGTATATTTATATTTCCTTTTGTAGTTTATCAGCGTTAAACCTTTTGAGGTTTTATTTTTCTGTCTAAAGCATTTGTGCTATATAAATGAGGCTGATATGAGTTTTTGGACTTATGGACATGTATTTTTGACCTCTGCTAAGGGCACTTATACGATCACTTACCATCTCAGAGCCTGGCTCTTGGGCAGAAGCTATCCAGGTTTGGTCTGGATGGTCTTTTTCATCGAGCCCATTTCTTCCAAAAAACAACTTTTTTGGGGGGGAGTGCTTTCCCTTCTTAAAGACTCACCACAGTGGATTATTTTGTTGTGTTTAGTGAGGTACCATAGGGTTTTTTATTTTATTTTATGTTTTTTATGGCCCTCTAAACACTGCCCTGCCTATTTATTCAGACTTAGGACATGATATGGATATGAGAACACCCGCTTCAGACCCCTTATTGGGTTGGGGAATGTGGAGTTCAGGGTCTGGCTCTGGGGTTAGGGATCAATCTTTCCGGTCTTTTGTTTTCAACAACTGCTTCTGCAAAGCCATCAGAGGTCAAACTGATCAATCTCACCCTCTAATTTAGATTAGAGATGAGAATATTACCCAAAATGCTGAACTGATCCTGATAGCAAGCACACTCCAGATTTGGGTCAGCTCCTCATTACAAGCACCATTTGAAAATTAATTTGTGACAGAAAACACAGAAACATCTGAATTCTTATAGAAAAGCCTTTTGTCTTGTCGCCGCCACGCTTCCTCTCTGGGTATCATGGCGTCTCTCGTCTCTCTTGTGGGTGTCATCAGCCTCTTCGAGTCCTTTACAGACAGACAGTATGAGCAGCAATTATTCTTAATCTGACTCCATTACCCAGCCCCACCCCCACCCCTACTGCCACCTCATTAACAGGAGAATATTAATCACTATAATTGCCAATAGGCCTGGGGACCCATCCTCCATCTCTTGTCCTCTCTTTGGATGTTTCCCTCTTTGGGTCTTTTTTTCCAACACTGTTCTTTACCCCCCCCCCCCCCCTTCCCCCCGCCCGCCTCTCCCCCCCACCCCCCCAGACAGACACACACACACACACACACACACACACAAGCTATCGCCTCACCAAGGCTCCCCTCTTGTTTTCCACATCTAATCCCCTTAAATGGCCATTTAAGCATTTATTTCATTACAGTCATCAAAATCTTGTAGAAACTCTCCGTAAGTACTGTGTGTGCACACATCTGTGTGTGTGGGAGACTGTGTGATGAGTATTCGCTGTTATGTGTGCATGCTCTGGTATTTACTGGCTTTCTGGCCTGATTAATCTCTGGTCTTTTTCAAATGCTCATCACACGGTGCTGTTTCAGGTCACCGCAAGGTTAATGAATAAAGGCGGGAAGGAGAGAAATATGCGGGCAACTTTGCTGCAAGTGCAAAAATGAATAACAGGGCACTAAACAAGGGAGAGAAGGGAACAATAGACTGGAGTGCAGAGTGGAGTTGTGTAACATCATCATTTTATGTCGTGACCTCAAGTGGGCTCCGGTTTTGCTGTGAGGCTTTCATCAGGCGGCTCAGCCCTTGGCTTCCCACTGCGAAATAATATGGATGAGACTTCTGATTAAGTTCGCGTCCATGATGCATGCGAGTATATGTGAAGGACGCCGCAGCAGAGAGCAACAGACACACACACAGCACTGAGCCTGCCCTGCTCTGGATTTTGTGTTTAAGTCAACATGTGTTTATCCTGCCCACTGTTGTGTGTTATTTTGCTAAACACAATGTGAATGATCTCATAAGGCAGTGAGATGTGAACATAATTGATTCTGCATTTATCTGGTTGTGAACCAACAAACAGAAATTTTGATCTGCTGCTGATGACAATAAGAAATGTCACCCTGCAGTTCAGTAAACATTTCTATTAAGTGTCTTGGTGATCCATAAAAATACACTATATGGCCAAAAGTACTGGCTCACCTGCCTTGACTCCATATGAACTTAAGTGACCTCCCATTCCTGATCCAGAGGGTTCAATATGACGTCGGTCCAGCTTTGCAGCTGTAACAGCTTCAACTCTTCTGGGAAGTCTGTCCACAAGGTTTAGGAGTGTTTATGGGAATTTTTTACCATTCTTCCAGAAGCTCATTTGTGAGGTCACACTGATGTTGGATGAGAAGGTCTGGCTCCCAGTCTCCGCTGTAATTCATCTTAAAGGTGTTCTGTCGGGTTGAGGTCAGGACTCTGTGCAGACCAGTCAAGTTCATCCACACCGGACTCTGTCATCCAGGTCTTCATGGACCTGCTTTGTGCACTGGTCCACAGTCATGTTGGAAGAGGAAGGGATCAGCTCCAAACTGTTCCCACAAAGTTGGGAGCTGGAATTGTCCAAAAGTTCCTGATATGCAGAAGCATTCAGAGTTCCTTTCACTGGAACTAAGGGGCCAAGTCCAGCTCCTGAAGAACAACCCCACACCATGATCCCCCCTCAACCAAACTTTACACTTGGCACAATGCAGTCAGACAGGTGTCGTTGTCCTGGCAACTTCCAAACCCAGACTGGTCCATCAGATTACCAGATGGAGAAGGAGAAGTGTGATTCGTCACTCCAGAGAAGGCGTCTCCACTGTTGGCGACCTCTTTGCACTATGCGCCTCAGCATCCGCTAACCCCGCTCCGTCAGTTTACGTGACCTACCACTTGTGGCCATGGAAGTGATTGGAACACCTGATTTCAATTATTTGGATATGTGAGCGAATACCTTTGGCAATGTAGTGTAAGTTTGACACATTTCTGAACCCTTGTTGACATCAGATCCCTGTGAACCTTTAAGACGTGCATTCACACCAGATATGTTTGGTCAGCTTTAAATGGACCTGAGTTCATTTGCTCGGAAAGGCCAGTTCATTCGAGGAGGTATGAATGCACAATCAAACTGTGATTCTGGTCCAAGAAGTAGACTCTGGTCCACCTAAAGCTGTAAGTCTTAATCCACTTCTTCTGGACCAAATGCAGGAAGTGGACTACAACGCAGGGCATTGTGGGTACACGACAGGCAAAGGAAGGGAAGACGGTATTCAAAGTGTTAACATTTCAACAAAAAGGCCTGAATATTTTGTGAAGAACCAACATGAAATGCTTGTTGTTGTTTTTTTTCTCCTTCTCTGTCAATTCATAACCTTAAGAAAGTGTAGACACTGAAACACAGGAAAGGAGGGTTTGGACGCTCATGTTTACGACCTGTGTTTAAGGTGAAGAGTTTCTGCTAACATAAACACTTTTTGGTTACTGTACCGCCTGTGACACCAAACGCTTTGACAAACAGGATGAGAAATGTGCTCCTACAGGACACGTGGATGTTTTTGGACGATTTAGCCTCCTCTTTGGGATTATAAAAGCACAGGGACCCTCTGACCCGCTCATTGTTGATCTGTGATCTGAGTCTCGGACGAAGTCATATTTTGTATGACATGAAATAAAACTGTGTTGCTCCTTAATTCTGCTCTCTGCTTTTCTCTGGTGCAGCGGGCAATAGGAACACGGCAAAAACTTAACAAAAAGGTTCGGTTCGTTTGTTCTTAAAGGAATTATGGAATCAAAGTTGGACCGGCTGAATGTTGGAATTCCAATCTAATCGAGTCCACCAAACTATTAGGTAAAGTCTCCTCTTCTCCATCCTCCCACAGGTTCTAATCCAGTTTCGGAGGAGGGGTGATAGTTATGATTTCATTTGAACCCACAGCAACTGGCCTCGTTATTTTGAACCCAACGGAGATAAAAAGTGCTATAAAGTAAAAAAAAATGCCGGCAAACCTAAATACCTCAAACAATATTGCAAAGAGAAGCAGCCAAGATTCCTTCTCAGTGATGCGGCAGACTGATAACCTGACCTGAAGTTACTGCTGGTAAATGTGGTCTGCAAAGCCACTGAATTATAGAGAGAAACCCACTATGATGGAAGAATCATGTGACTCTCTTTTTCACATGACTGCATGTGTGAGTTTTATTCAATATAAGCACGCCTGCATATGTGTAAAACCTGCTGCTGTAATGAAACTGGACTCTAAGCTTTATGTGTGGATACAAGGTTTTATGTTTACTATCTCACTGAAGGCTGGTTCACTGATGCTTCACTCGTACAGCAAAGCCACGTTTCCAGAGGCTTTGCAGAGTAGGACAGGATGGATTGCTGATTATACCAACTATGGCTTTTACACTTGAACACTGTTGTTTTTTTTTTGCTCTGTATTTCACCACCAATCGTGGAGCAGGTTCTTTGTGCGACATCACAGTTCAAAGTGCTGAAATTCCTTTTGTTTGCTTTTTTTTTTTTTTTTTTTTTAAATGTCAGACATGGAGCATGAAATGAAGCAGATCTTGTGTGTCTTTGAGCTCTTTAATGCTGAACAACAGTTACTGACATTACAGTAATCTATCTATTCCGTTTGAAAAGTCTAGGGATGTGCAAATCAGGCTACAGCACGGAGAACAGCGTCGATTCGTCCTGCCTGTAACTATCTCCCAGTTCACTCGCTTAATTGTCCTCATATCTGTTAGTATTTCTTTCTTCGTCTATGATGAATAATTTAGGCCTCTTTTCAGAGATGGAGAGCAGAAACGGGGCATTCATGGAAAAGAAATAAAAGAGTCATGAGCCCCAACTTTTTAACATGCATTGTTTTCCAGGGAGGGATAGAAGTACAAAGGCGGCACTTCCTCTAATGCAACATGTAAAAGCCAGCATTCAGCAGCACGCGCACACAGATGAATCACTTCTCACCGGCTTCGTACAGGTTGGACAGATAACTAAATTACTGCATGTTAATTTTGCTCAGTGCTTTGAAAACAAATGGCATTTCTTGTTAGTGCTTCTCTGCAATACAGATAATAGATAAAATATCAATATGTCCCTTAGAGCTGCGGAGAAAACAAAGAAAAGAAAAAGAAAACTTAAAAAACACCTTCATGATCATTTTAACATGTATTTGACATTATTATTACATTAAAAAAAACCATTATGCAGCCTGAATGAGTAATGATTAAGATTTTGAACTCCAAAGTGATGCTGTTTCTCCTCCTCAGTGAGTATTGGATTACCAACTCAGCTAACACTCCTCCTCCTCCTCCATCCTTCCTTGCTGGGTTTGCTGATGAGGCCGTCCATGTGGGTGCTGCTGGAACAGCGATACTTATGGGAAAACGCAACCTCACTTAAATTAAATGATCAGGCCTAGCTCCAGTTGTCAGCAACTGTTTTTCATTCCCTTAAGAATGTTTTAACTCGACTAAATTTCCAGTCTGTCTTGTTTTTCGGGTAACTAAGCTGTATGCATGGATAAACTGTTGTGCATCTGTCACCTCGGTGCAGGGTGTTCGTTGATGTTTCACCCGTCCAGTGAAGCCACCGCCAAACATGGTCCAGACCAGTTTGTGGAAACACTGAATCCAGGGCTGTTCCTAGGATTTTGATGGCCTCAAACGAGATTTTTGTTGTGGCCTCAAAAACACTCCAAGCACAAACACCAAATCACACGCACTGCTTACAACTGAATGAACACGAACACATAGCACAGATGGACAAATTAATCATCAAGACATGTCTTGCTTTATTATTTGAATTAACCTTCATAAGGAAAGGGTTTTGTTTTTTGTGAATAAGTTTATTTGCTGATTAGATTGAACTAAAGCGCAGTTGGGACCCTTTTGATCATGTGGATCATTGATCATTTGTTTACGTTTTACTCCTTTCAGATTACTTTTTTGCTGATTACATGATATATATTTATGTAAGGCAGGATTTACTTCTTTTCATTTGTTGCTGTGTCGTCGTGCTGTGTAAAATCATGTTATGCCCTTTCTACATAAATCAAAACATGCAAAGTAAAAATACTGAAACAAATATCTATGGCCAAATTCATTAAGATCTGATATGTTGTGCTGGATTTAAATTGTGTAATGTGAAAACAGAACATAATAGTTTGTTTTTTTTCATTCAGAATTTGATGAGACTGAAAGTCTGTTGCACATATTCAGACATATGCCTAATAATAATGTGAGATCAATGAGTCTGCTATGTACAAAGCACAAACTGTTCTCTCGGGATGCAATATAATTGATGCCCTTATTCCATTTCTCCATCAAATCAATCCTCCCATCAACCTGGACTTACTTAAGAATGTAAAACAGAGCGATGGAGAAAGATGACTAGAATAAGGGGCAGAGAAAAAAGATGGAGCTGGAGAACAGAGGGATGAAGGGAGGCTGTTCTTAGACAGGAAATTGATCATTGGTCCATGATGGACTGAGAGGTCACCTGCCACTCTGACAGTCCCAGACAAATGGACTATCTCATCTGCAGCTTTGCAGCTGTGGTGACCAGCTGGAAACAACATGACAACAAAATAAAAACAAGAAACAGCCAAAAGGTTAAACCGTTTCTGGGGGAGGGGAATTCTAGCTGAGAGCAGAGCACCTCATCAAATACTCAGCGTAAGCCCTGTGGATTTTAGACTGCTGGTGTCCAGCAATGCCAGGGCATTATCCTTCCCTGAAAGAGGCAAAAATGAGCACGAGCCTTAAGTGAGCCTCATGTATTCATTTGCATCTTGAGGATCTCAAAGTGGGCTCAGCCAGGTCACCAAAGTGGGTCATAGGGTGACATGCACATAGGAGTGCTGACACCGAGTGGAGTCATCCCTCCTGGGGGAGCATCTCACTGCCTCCTGAGAGAGTGGTGCATCACCAAAACACCCTCCCTCCTTTTTTTATTTCTCTCTGTTTTGATTTCTGCCCCTGTCCACTTCTGCATTATGCAGCAGCAGCTTCAGTGAGATTTCTCATCTCATACTTGCACTATTCCTGCAGATATTGCATTTACATCCCAGTGAACACACACATTTGTGTCACTATGGCTAACCTTAAACCTCCCAAAAGTCTTAACTGCAATCCTAATCTAAGACCAAATTCATGCCCTGGCCTCAGTAATCCTCTTAAAGAAGTAAGAAAAGGCAAAATCTCCTCACTTTGCATGTACATGTTCTTTTTTCTATCCTTAGGAGGACCACTGAGTAATTGAAATACAACAAACACGGTCAGGCAGTGGACGACACAGGCTTTAGGACCCAGTTTTTCAACCCTAACAAGGTAAGCTGCAGCGTGAGGAGAGACAAAGGAGAGAAGGAGAGGACAGTGAGGAGAAGACATGAGAGAGAGGCAGAGCAGAAGAAGAAAGACTCTATTTGGAAAGTCGGAGTAGCAGAAGAAAGTTTACAGGGATATATATATATATAAATATGTATATATGTATATCTTCTCAGATACACACATATATATAGATCTGAGAGAGAGACCAAGCATCAGGGATGCTGCGCAAGAGGGGAAGGAGAGGTGTTCCAGCTCCATCCGAGCAGCAGAGGAGATGCTGACAAGTTTCACTTCCACTCAGCGCACATTTGCAACTCCCACACAAACACGCGCAAGATTCCGTATTTGTTTTTAAGCGTGTACGCGCACACACGAAGTCCAATTCTGCACACTCCCACGCTGAGAAGGACTACAGAGCTACAGCATTCTGTCCTGCGGACGCTTTCAGCTGGGACCTCTGATTCTTCCTGGAGGACTCCTGCAGACAGGACAGCACGGAGCAAGGTGAGAAAACAACTCTAAATAAAAGCTGCATGGTTCTTTTTACAAATTCACAGAGAATCACGATTCACGATGATTGTGTGTGTTTTTCGACTTCAGAAACAGGTATCAGTATTTTTCCTCTGCCACGGTTCCTTCTCGTCCACATCCTTGTGATAGTAATACTTTATGAGTTGTCAGGGGGCAGCACGTCGGCTTAGTGGTGCCTCGCAGCAAGAAGGTTCATGGTTCATCTCCCAGGCCTGGCAGGAGGCTTTCTGTGTGGAGTTTGCATGTTCTCCCCGTGCTTGCGTGGGTTCCCTCCAGGTACTAAACATGGATATTAAATTGACTGATAATTCTAAATTGCCCGTAGGTGTGAGCGTGCACAGTTGTTTGTCTCTGTATGTGGCCCTGTGATAGACGGGTGACCAGTCCAGGTGGACCCCTGCCTCTCGCCTATAATGAGATGGGATAGGCTCCGGCAGACCCCCGTGACCCTGCAAAGGATTAAAACGGGTGTAGAAGATGGATGGAGTTGTCAGGGGCATGTCAAACTTTTTTGGGGTCCTATGGGAGATTCTGTTTGGGGGGCCCTACAGAGGAGTTTGAATAATTTCAGACTGTTGGTGTAACAATAATCTGTTACACTTGAAAGCAGGTTACTTTAAATCTAACATTTAAAGTCTAGCTTGCAGAGTAATAATTCATTTTGCACAAACGTTTCAAGTCAGAAGTGTAAAGTAGAATCCTCCCTGAAGTCGGACCTCCAACTCATCGTGCTTGCTTCAACTAAATAAGCACTCAGCTAACTCCACTGTTTATAAAAGTTCTGTCTTATTTTATTTACATTAAGTCAGGAATTCCCATAGTACCACTTGCTTATTATCAGGTGATATATGAGCTAAAAACCACGTAAAGTGTTTTTATGAATTTGTAATGCTAATGATGGCGGCAACAATGATAGTTAAACATTCGGAAAGAAACAGCAACTTCCGACTTTGTGACCATAACACTCTCAGCTCGCCGATTCAACTAAATTCCGACTTCCGAATTCCAACTTTTAGGGTAAATGGAAACATAACTAGCTAACCTATGATGTGATCAAAAAGTGTCTCACCTGCACAGCAGTGACTCGAGACTCCATATCATTAATAAATGCCTCATTCTAACCCCAAGCTTATTTATTTATTTATTTATTTATTTATTTATTTATTTATTGCCGTTTGGGTGCTGTTCTGTTGTGGTTTACCGGTATTCTCTTCTTGGTGTGACGTGTGACTTTCAGTCTTTACGTCATTCCTGCTGGTTGGCTTCAGTCAATTATGATTTTTGTACTGATTTACCAAAAAAAAATAAATGACACCTTCCTTTTCATTGCAGCTTTTTTATACGTAATTTTAATTTTTATTGTTTACCATAATTGCTTCACAGGAAAACACGTCCTCCGTGACGGCTTTACCAAACACATTAGGACACTTAGATGGTTAAAAAAAGAAGACAGGGCATTTTAATTCTCCTCACATTGTCTTTATTGAAGCTGACCTTGCTGCTTGGGGGTCCACTGGTGTGTGTGTGTGTGTGTGTGTGTGTGTGTGTGTGTGTGTGTGTGTGTGTGTGTGTGTGTGTGTGTGTGTGTGTGTGTGTGTGTGTGTGTGTGCCTGCACATACTCACACATCCATTGTTTATCTTTAAAGAGCTCTTTACTGCGCTAAAACAACCCTGGTGTGCGGCGTTAGAGACTCATTGCCCGCTCATGTGGACAATCTGACAAAGCCATGGCACATTTTCACCTTCGGTCAGGTATCAAAGTGAATGTGCTCCATCCTCTGGTGATAAATGAGAGCAGGGGACAAAAAGTCAAAAGGCAGTCCAAGTGCTTCCAGTGGGCGTGCGCTGCGTTTCGACTGCCAGCGGTCCTAATTAGGAGCAGGGTTGTTTTGTTTTTTTTCTCGGCTGGGGGCTGCACACACCATATCCTCCATCCATGAGGATGATGAAGATGATGATGATGATGAGATGTTAGACATCAGTGCTCGTGCAGAGATCTGCTTGAAGCTAATTATTCAGCTCATTGCTGCTTGTGTGCATGAACACTCAGTTGTTTAGAAACTTGTGAAGACGTTGCGTTAACTTACACATGTTCCCTAAAGGCTTAACTCGACCTCATTCGTAACTGCTGTATGTCCAGGAAGTTCAACTAAATCCAAGTGTTGTTGTGGCCCGTTTTTGTGCACGTTAGAGGTGGATGCCTACAATATTTCTACTTAAACACGCTCTCACTCACACTAACACGAGAACAAATGCTCACAGACATGTGCAGGCTGCAGCGCCGGGAAACACAGCCTGGCCCACATCTGTGCAGCTTCTGCACGCTGCCTGCTAAGCCTGTGCTAATCATTCTGGCAGTTTGGCAACTCGTGTTAACTCGCGTCAGTGTTAGCAGGCATTTTCACAGGCTCTGCGGAGCTGACAGGACACTACAGCGCCGCTGATTTATTCGAACAATCGTCCGCTGTCGGCCAGAATTTCATTTTGACAAGTTGAAATAACATAACCTATATTCTGTGAGAGCTTACAGTATATTTGACTGTCTGATGTCACAAAACAGGTAACTCGTCAACTTTTTTTAAGAGACGTCAAAGTCTGAATATTTGTTACACGTGAGCTGTTTTTAATTTGTTTAATCTTTTTTTTATTCTTTTCTTCTTAGTCCCTTTGTAAAGCACTTAGAGTTGCCTTTTGTATGAAATGTGTTTAATAAACTTCCCTCGTCTGTTCAGATGGGCAGGGTAGCGTGTCCACCTAACTGTAGCGTCAAATCATGCTGAAGACTGGGATATTAAGGTCATATTAGTATATAGACACTTTACTATAATAGTCAACTCAAAAGTGACCAAATCATGGTTATTTTTATACCCCCACAGCAACTCCGCTCCCAGAATAACTACAAAAACCTGTCATTTTGTTTCTCAATTACAAAGACAAAGAAAAAATCTTGCTGAAAATAAACACATTTGACTCAAGTGTTTTTTGATCGCTCGACTTTCTGGAGGCTTATTGATGGGCAGTTATGTTTAATGTCTAATGCTCGTTACATGCTATTGTGTGACATTACAGACTATGTGGTCATTCAGTCACTCGCCGCTTTTATATCCACGTTTTTCTGTGTAAGCGCCTGCGCATAGGTGTAGCTTGTGTGGTTTGGACCAGGGTTCTTCAACTTTGGTCCAAAGGGCACCTGCCTGTTTTAGATGTTGCCCTGCTCCAATAAACCTGATTGAAATGACTGGATTACCATTAGCTCGTAATCAATGTTTAGTGGTCCAGGTGTGTTGGAGCAGAGCAACATCTAAAACCTGCAGGGTTGAAGGTCACAGGTTTAGTCTCACGGTTGGCCGTAGCTGTAGATCTGCAGCCAAGAAACAGAAATGACTCCATAAACTGGTCTGACTCCATAGCTGTCACTCGTCTCGCTACCGCAGCAGCATAATCCCAAACTGATTGTTTTTTGTTTGCTTGCCAGCTTCAGACCGAGCATAAAATTCCGAGACAGTGGTCGCTGGACGTAAGATGTTTGCAGTAAAATCCACTAACAGGTTCCTAACAACACAATTTACTCCCAGGCTTCTAGTGCTGGAACAGCAGCATCTTTCCGTTCTAGTCTTTCTGCAAAAACCAGTGAACAAAACAAAAAACAAAACAAAAAACACCTTTTTCGTGATGTCACAGAGAGCTCATGTTGAACAAAATGGACATTTCTTCAGACCTTAGGCATGTGCTGAGGCCATTTGCAACTGAGTGTGCAGCGGCAGGGATGAGAATCAGCACCTCCAAATTGTAGGTGGAGATGTCCTGCCTCAAGTAGAGGAGCTTAAGTATCTCGGGGTCTTGATCATGAGTGAGAGAAAGATGGAGGGAGAGATTAACAGACAGACTGGTGCAGCGTCAGCAGTTATGTGGTTGGTGTACCGAACCATTGTGGTGAAGAAGGAGCTGAGTCGATAGGCAAAGGTCTCGATTTACCGGTCAATCTACGCTCCCACCCTCACCTGTGGACATGACCTTCGGGTAATGACAGAAAGGAGAAGATCACGGATACAGGTGCCTGAAATGAGTTTCCTCCGCAGGGTGGCTGGGCGCTCCCTTAGAGACGGGGTGAGAAGCTCAGTCACTCCTGGATGCCTTCTAGAGAGGTGTTCCAGGCATGTCCCACCAGGAGGAGACCCCGGGGAAGACCCAGGACACCTGGAGAGACTGTGTCTCTCGGCTGGTCTGGGAACGCTTCAGAATCCCCCCGGAAGAGCTGGAGGAAGTGTCTGGGGTGAGGGAGGTCTGGGCATCTCTGCTCAGACTGCCCCCGCGACCCGGTCCAGGATAAGCAGATGAAAATGGATGTTTGGAGTCTAGGCTGTTTTTTGTTTTTTATTTTTGTTTTTTTTTAGAATAGAAATATCCCTAAATAAAAAGATTACTGCATATTTTAAACATGCACAAATCTACTGGCATACAGTGAGGTTTATGCTATTTTTAAATCACATCATTTAAACCTTTTCATAATAACATGCACATGCAGCCAGCTGTACTCACTCACGCATGTAAACCCTGGAGAATATGACAAACTGATTTTCAGATGCTGCAGATGTATCTGAACTGTGAGATACACACACACACACACACACACACACACACACACACACACACACACACACACACACACACACACACACACACACGTATCTAGAGAAGCACCAGAACATATTGAGCTATATCTTGTCCCACGATGCTCCCAGATTCACATTGATGAACACTGACTGCAACACGCGGCACACTGCAGCGACATGCCGGAGCCATGTGCAACATATTGCAGATGGGTAACTTTACTTTTCTTGGGCCTCATTGCACACGAGCACTAGCTGTGCATGCATGTATGTGTGTATTTGAGAGATAGATTGTGTATGATCCATGCAGTGATGGTCATGGGTAGGGATCAAAGGGGGGGTGGATGCCTGTGTCTGAAGCGGTAAGATGATGCAAGGCTGCAAAGGACTGCAGTGTATGTTTTGTAAATCTAAAATGAAATGAATGTATGTGTGTGTGTGTGTGTGAGCGTGTATTTGTATTTGTAGTGTTGGGGGAGGAAGGGGAGGAGTGAGGCGTACTCTGGTTTGATTAATGAGCTCACACTGTCATGCACACATTCTGCACAGGAGGGGTTCACGTAAAGCCAGCGTTTGGATGCGTTCAGTTGTTATCACAGAGTAATTCAGTGCAAATTCCGCATCTTCTGCAGTTCCACAGTGACAGAAACACGCTTTACTGGGAGGCAGAGCAATGCTGGAATTATCCCATCCAGTTATTATCAAGCCAAGCAGAGGAACAGTACTGAAATGGCAAATTAGCCTCTGCTTCATTTATCCTGCAGTGAGCACTCCACTTGACGGTGAATGCGTTTCCATAGGAACATGGTGTTACTTTGAGCTCTCCACGTTCCTGCCTGTTTTTTTCCCCCCATTTCTCTGTCTTTTTTTCTTTTTGCTTATCTTTTCTGTTCAGTTTCCTGTGCTCTCAGCAGTCACTCGATGCAGATTAAAGCAGAAATAGAGACAGAAAAGGGTATAGAAATAAACTCAATAGGGCCATTTAACCAACACTTGGGTTTTTCCGATTTTTTTCTTTTTTTGTATGTCTTTGGCACATCTCAAAGCATACGCTGGTCTTCTCAGCTCGACATCACTGTTCTCCAAAATGTCTTAGAGCCTGTAAGGGTGTGCAGCTCCATTTCTTCTTCATGAATGCAGTCACTGTAACTGTAGCCCCTTGATTTGTGTCTGAAATATTACATCCATTACTTTCTGTGTGTGCACTGTGCATGTACACTCTCAGAAATGGAGAAAAGACTGCAGAGTTGCTGAAAATCCTTGTAAGAGTCAGCAGCAACATTTCACTTTGGTTGCACTTGTCAGTGTCTTCAGATGAAGCTTTCCTATTGTAATAACAAAAAGAGACAAGTTTTGAGCAGTGGCTTTACCAGTAGTGTGTCTGGATTATGAAAAAGTAAAGGAGTCAGATTAAGGGTAGGGGTAACGGAAAGAGCTATGGAGATCTGCGGCAGTGCATGTGTTTGACAAAAACACCAGAATAGAAAAGAGAGAGAGGCAGCAACAGAGAAGAGGAGCCCTTGTAAAAGGGTTGGTGGTGATTTGCAGAGGCGTCCTTGCAAGCTCCCCTCCACCTGACTGGATGTTTTATGAGCTTTGCAGAATCAGAAAAGGAGGCAGGCTTATAATACAGCTGACAGAAGTCTTTTTATGGTGGATGGGCAGAGGTGGAGGGAGGTAGGGAGAGAGGGGGTTGTAATAAAGCTGAGTGCATCTCTCCTGGAATGAGGCTGCAGGGATTGGGAGGGAGATGAGGAGAGAGGATGGGAAAGTACTACAAATGTCAATGTGAGCAGGCGCAAGTGCGTATGTGCAGTGTGCACCATATGTCCAGGTGTACGTGTCACGCTCAGAGCTCTTGATGACGTCACCGTGGTGAACAATAACTCATCTTGTTCAGAAGAAAAGGCACTCAGCCTCCATAAAAGGAGCAGAACACAGCTTTCAGCACCGCACCAACCCAAAGACAACCTATTATTAATGGTATTTTTCTAGTGTGGTGCCGTGAAGTGCACAGAACCGATCCTGAGCCTGTGGAGTGCTCTGCCACGCAGAATGAATACGCACTGATCAGATCAAATTACACTTTATTATCCTCCCAGGGTTGAAAAGACTCTTAATGCACAATGCAGAGAGATTTTTCATCCCCTCCCATTTGTGAGCTCACAGCAGAATTTCTCTGTCGCACATGGTTGAATTTACATTTTCTTACTGCGGAACATGAGCAGTCAGCTACACACAAGTTTAATTACCTGCTTTGAAACCACTGGCTAATTGTCTGAAACCACCTCAGCTGGAATAGTTGCTGCATATGTGCAAGCATCCATCCATTTTCTAAGCAGCTTATGTTATCGTTATGGGCTGGAGCTTATCCCAGCATGGTGGGGTGGGTGTGGAGAGAGGGTTATAGGCTACCCTCAGGATTTTAAAAATGCAAACACAACTCTTAATGTCCCTATAATGTTTAAAGTATTTTTATACACACTTACCAGACACTTCATTTGGTGCACCAACATCTAATCAGCCGATGATATGACAGTAGTTGAATGCATTTTGGGTGATGGTCGCAGGCAAGACGAGCTGCTGAAGTTCAAACCAAGCATCAAAATAGGGGATAAAGGTGTTTTAGGTGTCTTTGAATAAGGCATAGTTGTTGGTTTATTTGGAGTATTTCAGAAACTACTTATCTACTGGGAGTACAAACATATCTAAGGTTTACAGAAAAAGAAAGAATTCATCCAGTACAAGGCAGGTCTCTGGGTGAAAATGCCTTGTTGATGCCAGAGGTCAGAGGAGAATAGCCAGAGCCAGGTTTGAGATGATCTAAAAGCATCATTAACTCAGTTAACCACTCGTTAACAACAAAGTATGCAGAAGACCATCTGTGAACACAATACGTTAAGCCTGGAAGCTGTAGCAACAGAGGACCACACTTGGTGTCGCTCCTGTCAGCTGAAAACAGGAAACTGAGGCTACAAGTCACATCAACTCACTAAAACTGGACAACAGATGTTTAGAAATCAAAAAAAGAGTGCCTGGTCTGATGTGTCTCGATTTCCGCTGCAACATACAGATGCTGGGGCCAGAAGTAAGCATAAAGAGCATGAAGACAGGGATCCTTCCTCCCCAGGATGGTGGGAGTGGTGCAGTGGTGTGGGGGACATTTTCTTGGCATACTTACTGCCAGTTCAACATTATTTAAATGCCACAGCCTACCTGAGTGCTATTGCTGACTTTGTCCATCCATCTTCTTCTTTTCCTTTCGGCTGTTCCCTTCAGGGGTCACCACAGCGAATCATCCGTCTCCATCTAACACTATCCTTGCTCACACCGCTTCACCTCTTTTCCACACACTCTGTTGCTCTGGACTGTTGACCCTAAGCACTTAAAATCCTCCACCTTCTTTATCTCTGTTCCCTGTAGCCTCACCGTTCCACTTGGGTTCCTCTCATTCACACACGTATTCTGTGAGTGAACTAACCCTTATTCCTCTCCTTTCCTGGGCGTATAACCATCTCTTAAGACTTTCCTTCACCTGTTCTTTCTCTAACTGCAGATCACAATGTCATCTGCAAACATTATAGTCCATGGAGATTCCTATCTGACTTCATCTTCAGTCTGTCCATCATCATAGCAAATAGGAAGGGGGTCAGAGCTGATCCTTGATGCAGTCCCACCTCCACCTTGAACTACTCTGTCACACCTACATCACCACTCATCACTGTCTTACACCTCCCATACATGTCCTGCACCACTCTAACATACTTCTGCCGCTCCAGACTTCCTCATACAATCCATGACGGTTCAGAATTATGTTATGGGCCTTAGTAACTATGTTTCCAGCAAGCTGTTGAATCTATGCCACAGAGAATAACTGTCGTTTTAAAGTCAGAATGGGTCCAATCCACCTGGTACTTCATGGTGTATCTTGTAAAGTGGCTGGTGAGTGACAGTCTTGTACTATAAATTGGTTTTACTGCAGCATCTCATCCAGTCTGCACCCGGCCAGCAAGACGTATTTTGCCCATCTGTGTCCTGCATGCAGTTATTTTTTATTTTTGTGTTCACTAAAAAGATGAGAGAGAAAGACCGATCTGAAGTCATGAATTGCATTTTCGTGACAGCTTCACAACAGGTGGAAGGTTGTTTTGATGATCTCCATTCATATTAAAATACTTGAAAAACTAAAAATGACTAATCCTCATCTCTTCCTTCCCGTTTCAGCTGACAAACTAAAAACAGAACAGAGGGACGGGCTGCCTCTAGAGCCTCAGCTGGTTAAACCTCCTTGTCTGTTCCAGATCTCTCATTACACTCAGCGGGATACATCATTTGCTTTTTTTAACTTTCACATGCTATTTTCGTCTATGTTACAGAATGTAATATATTGTTTTCATCAGCTTTTGGTTAGCAATTTGTATCAACCAGAGACATTAAGATTAATAATCTATGATAAAACTGGCTCATTTAGATCCTGTCTATGTAGATCATTGATCACAATCGCTGTGAGATAATTCAGCAGTAAATTTGATCAATAAACACTAATCTGAACTGCTGCATTGAAATGTCAGTTCGCTCCATGTTTTAAACACAGTAAACACAGCTAAATGAATAAAATCTGTGTTGTAAAATCAATTGCTCTGGTAATTACAGTTATCACAGAGACGCGATGTGGTGCAGGGATCCCTGAGCGTGTACCATCCAGCTGATGCTTTCACATTCATTGGCTGTTTCTGAATCTGTCATGGAGTACGGAGTTGAGCCATGATCTTCAGCTTTCTTTGGAGTGGTTACATCCGCGTTTGGAACAGCGAGGATGAGACTCAGCATCTCCAAATCAGAGACCATGGTTCTCAGAGATGGAAAAGAGTAAGATTTCTGCTCGAGGTTGAGAGTAAAGCGCTGCCTCGAGTGGAGGCCTTTAAGTATCTGGGGGTCTTGTTCACAACTGAGGGATAAATGGAACTTGGAAGAGATTGACAGGTGGATCAGTGCAACATCAGGGAGTAATAGATTCCCCAGTCTGTTGTGAAGAGTCTCTTTTTACAGGTCGATCCTCAACAAAGCTCAAAAAAGATCATGGATCCAAGAGAAATGACTTTTCTCTGTAGGGTGGCTGGACTCTCTCTTTTAGACATAGGGTGAGAAGTTCAGTCATCCAGGAGGGACTCTTGAGTAGCTCATGCTCTGCTCTGAGAGCAGCCAGCAGCCATCTGGTGAGGATGCCTCCCTAGGGAGCTGTTTTGAGCTCAAGCGACCATGAGGAGGCCCTATGGCAGACCCACGACAAGCAGGAGAGATTATATCTCTCAAATGGTCCGGGAGCACCTCTGTACTCCCCCAGGAGAGCTGAAGGATGTGGCTGGGGAAAGGAAGCCTAGATGGATGGATGGATGGATGGATGGATGGATGGATGGATGGATGGATGGATGGATGGATGGATGGATGGATGGGTGGGTGGGTGGGTGGGTGGATGGGTGGATGGATGGATGGATGGATGGATGGATGGATGGATGGATGGATGGATGGATGGGTGGATGGATGGATGGATGGATGGATGCCTTCATTTTGTCTATAAATAGTTGCTCTCAGGTAAATGTGCTTTGACGATCCAGACTCGACTAGCTACACTTGTAAATGTTTACATTTTTATTACTGTCGTCCGTCTCTGTTTTCATTTGGTTTTGGTTCCTAAAGCTAACCAAGCAGGTAATTTTCCCTCTGACAGCCCAAATCCAGTTTTAGCATATCCAGCCTGTATCCAGATTGATATTTTTGACAGTATGAAAAGCCAAAAACAGCCGTGGTTAGGAAGATTGGATTCTGATTGAGCATGTTAAAACTTGGATTTGGCCCAGCCCCACTCCATCCCTTCCCACCTAAAACTAAAAACAGCAGTAATAATGATAAATAAATAAATGACAGCAATTGAACAAATACAAGGACGGGGAAATTAAAACAATTTAAAGTCAAGTATGATGCTTACAAGTCCTTACACTTACCACCCCCCCCCCTGCTTAAGCCAACTTTGCTCATTGTGAACTTTGTGGATTATTCACCCAAAGAAACCCCACATTGATCCTGTTGCACATTTAGCTGTCAGCATCTGATGTTGCCGCGACTGATGCAACAAACATGAAACAACCCCTGCTGGTTACTTCAAAGATGCCAGGATCTTTTGAGAAAGCAGTAGTTTCTGACAGGCCTGTGAATAAAAATGGCTTTATTAATTAATTTTTACCATGTTGTCATGTTGCTTTTCTTTGGTTTTGCTTGATGTATTGAGACTTTTTAGACGATTATGGTTAGATAAATGCAGGTTGCTTTCAAATTAAACTACTTTGAATGAAACAGGCCTGCAGTTTCACTCTGAAAGTTTTTATTTGGATTAAATTTGTTATTATTAAATAACATTGTATTTTTCTTGCCATATAGTGCTATTCTAGTTAAGAACGCCTCAGGGGTCGATGACGCAGTAGTGTCACTTTGACTAAGGTTGACATTTCTTGGTTAGGCTGCATTTGTAATACTTGATCAGAGACTTAAAATTAGTTGAAAATGGAGCCTGAGTAGCATAAACGTCCTAAGATGCAGTGCAACGAATAGGAGTCAAGCTGCAAAATCTGAATAATTTCTCTGAACTTCTTCTCTTAACAGATCTCATTGTCCTTGTTGCAGAACCGGATAGAAACTCCTCATCTGTCCTGAGAGGAAACCTTTTAATGTGGATGATGGGGCAATAAAATTACACATCCTAATGGAGTGCTGGCATCCAGAGTAGCGAGCCCACTGCCACAGATCAGCACCAGAAGACTTTAATTTCCTCGTTAGAGCTTCCTGCAGCACCACCAGGATAGCAGGCATGTCTGCATGCCTGCAGACCTGCCGATGTGCGCCGTAGGATCCTGTTACAGATGAGCAGCCCTCAGAAATAACCCCAGTCCACAAATGTTGCCGGTAGTTTAAGTGCTGGTGAAACTGGTATTTCAAGTGTTCAAATTGGCTCTCTGTGATCTAGTTCAGTCATGTGAAGGGCTCCTGTCCTCATACTGTCTTTAGAGCAGTTTTAGTGCACTTTTTCAAACATTCAGCTGTAATGGCTTGGAAGACTTTTTTCTTAATTATCCCCATTTCCATCCTGAGCAGCACATATTTTACTGGGAGAGCCTTTTCCCTGGACACTTACCCGATAGTCCCATCACACACAGCCTTCATTAGTTTGTCTTGAAACAGTCACCACATTTGACTTTTTCCATGTTGTATGAGAGGCCAGTATCTGTGAACTCATGAATACCAATGCGCTCAGTCATGTGAAATGGAAAACCTTGAACTACCAAGTTTGAGGAATGCAGTTCATGACATGTGAGGAAAAGAGCACATTGAATTGTCCTGCACACCTTCAGGGCACATCTCTCAGCACGCAGGAGCTGGTAACTGCTGGATATTTCACTCAAGCATAAATCTGGCACGTGTTGTCTTTGGGAGAGAGCCCTGCAATAAGAGAAAAATGAAAGAATAGGATTAAAGATGGATTATCACTGAAAGCCAGCAAAGCAGCTGCCTTTGCATAAACCCATTGGACACTTCAGAGAGACGCTCTGCCAACCGATTTGCAGATTACATTTGGTTGTTGATGTAGTGGCCTCTTGTGTGTTTGGTATTAAAAGAGGGACATGCAGAATCTAGATGAGCAGGAGCACCCTCTTCTGGGAGAAAGCATCAATAACAACAGGGCATCCGGGCCGGGGATGGGACCTGGACTGGGACAGGACCCAGCTGGGATGTTCAAGGGTCTCTTGGTCAAGTGTGAGGAGGACAGGGCCTACCCTCCCTTAGCATGGAGGAGCTACTGTGGACATCCTCCCAAGCTCCAGCAGCAGCAGGTCCTGGACCCTTGTTCTCTACCGCGCACACTGGAATCCTATTACCCAGCAGGCCCCATCTGGAGCAACAATGACTCCCTGCTCAGCAAAGACTACCTGGAGACCACCTTCGTGGACATTCGACCCGGCTCAACCCTGGAGAGGAAGCTGCTCGCTGAGGCACAGGACTACCACAGTGGATCCTACAGCATAGATGATGAAGAAGACCTGCTTCCCGACTCTGACGTAAGTCTCACAACAGAACCCATGCATGAAGTCAAATGTGAAGTTTAAATGTTGACACATGATGGTTTTGTCATTACTGGGACAGATGTGTGGTCTGATGTTTAGTGAAAAACCAAGTTGTTTAGAGACACACACTATATTACCAAAAGTATTTGCTCACCCATCCAAATAATCGGAATCGGGTGTTACAATCACTTCCGTGGCCACAGGTGTATAAAATCAAGCACCTCGGCATGCTGACGACCTTCCAACATGACTGTTTTTTTCAACTATTTGTGAAAGAACGGGTGAAGTCAGTGTGGAACTGTGGTAGCATGTCACCGTGCAACAAATCCAGTTGTGAAATTTCCTGGCTCCTAAATATTCCACAGTCAACTGTCAGCTGTATTATAAGAACATGGAAGTGTTTGGGAACGACAGCAACTCAGCCATGAAGTGGTCGGCCACGTAAACTGACGGAGCAGGTCAGCGGATGCTGAGGTGCATAGTGGGAAGAGGTCACCAACTTTCTGCAGAATCAGTCACTGCAGACCTCCAAACTTCATGTGGACTTCAGATCAGCTCCAGAACAGTGTTCAGAGATCTTCATGAATGGGTTTCCATGACCGAGCAGCTGCATCCAAGACAAACATCACCAAATACAATGCAGAGCGTCTGATGCAGTGGTGTAAAGCACGGCACCACTGGACTCTGGAGCAGTGGAGACGCCTTCTCTGGAGGGACGAATCACACTTCTCCATCCTGCAATCTGATGGACCAGTCCAGGTTTGGCGGTTGCCAGGACAACGGTACTAGTCTGACTGCATTGTGCAAAGTGTAAAGTTTGGTGGAGGGGGGATTATGGTGTGGGGTTGTTTTTCAGGAGCTGGGCTTGGCTCAAATTACACATCAATTTTTTGCCTTATAAATGTCTAAAATAGAAATTAAAGACTAACAGCAACTGCTTTCAAGTAGAGAAACCCAGGAAGACATCTTATTTCTGCTACATCCAGCTTTTTTTTTTGTTTGTTTTTTTTGTCACGGTTTTAAAGAAAAAGCAAGAGACCTTTATATTCTTGCTGCAGATCCGGGCCGGCAAAGAGAAGCCTAAAATAGACACATAGCAATCCATTGTAGGGTAGGCAGCAAGTGAATGCTCAGTGCCATAAAGCTCGGTTATGTAAAGCTCTCCTGCCGCAGAGCGGGAAACGACGCTGCTGCAGTTACGGACAATTACAGGTCTTCTTCATTCCACGCAGCAAAGACAAACAGCAGCACACCATGTTGTGTTTGCGAGTCAGTATGATGAAGTTTTGATTAGAGGTTATCCATCATGAGGCGTGGTGGAAGACCGTTTTACAGTTTGGGAAAGTTTGGGTTGGCGGGTTTTCCTTCAAGGACACAAGGAAAGCAGATTAGAAAGGTCTCTTTGCAGCTCATTGTGAACGCTGGCAGCCACTGGAGCCTGTAGGGAATTAAAACCTGCGGTGACCTCGGACAGGCCCAACGCGGCACCCCGTCCCCGTTACGCTTCAGATGCTCAGTTAAAGAAGTCGATCTGGCCCGGAAAACTCACCCACTGCTTCATGACGACTTTCCACTGAGGGGTGGATCAATATAGGAAGATTTTAGGAATGTCCCATCCTTAATGACTTTGCAAAAAAGAGTTTGACAGTCCTGTCACCATGACAACTGCTTCCTATTAGCAAATAAGCTTCAGGTGTTGTCTCTCTGTCTCTCATTTTCCTTTTGTTTCTTTAAAGGAAAATTGTGTGGAGTGAAATACTCTGATATGATAGTTTGTATGTTCTGCACTTTGTTGGATCATTGATCGGTAAAGAAGAAGAAAAAACAATTTTTCCCATCTGCTTCATGGATAAGATAAATGCACTTTGAAAGATTAACTTCACTCAAACTCAGCCTGAAATAGTGTGAAATACACGGATTTTTAAATAGAGTCAAACTCCTGTGGGACACAGAAAAATGAAACTTTAATGATCAGAAATGTGGATCTTCATATAATAAAAGGAATGTATACGAGACATTGTTTTAACCAACCGCTGCAGCTATTTAACTGGCTGTTGCCAGGACAACAATATAGCCTAAGACTCGTCTTCGGCTTGGTCTTAAGATAATTCGGGCTAAGATAAATACAATGCTGGTGCTATTGATTCCTCTAATCAATTACACAACAAAATCTAACCTGAAACAAATATGTCAGGCTCCATCTTACAGGATGATTTACACGGTTTATTGTTGGAGAAACACTTCCTGGTTGTAAACACTGTGCCAACCAAGAAGGTACAGTGTTTCTCCAACAATAAATCGTGGGTGACCCCAGAGTTGGTGTAAACTTTAGTGTGTCAGGACCAGCAGTCACAGCTGCAGCTGCAGGACCAGACCAGAGCAGCTGGTCTTCAACACAGCTTCATCTGGATCTGCTGCTGTAGACCTGCTGCAGGGGGACACCAACATGGTCCAATGACCTGCAGTCCCACCTCTGACCACCTCAGGGTCTGCTGTCTACACCTGTTTAGATAGTGGTCTCTGTAGTCCACCAACTAACCAGGTACCAGTCTGATGGACAGAAAACTCTCAGTTCTCCAGTTAACAGATAATTATACTGATGGATCTGGTCTTTGGTACCTGTGACGGTGTGTCTGTGTCTCTCTTCTCCCTCTACTTCCTGCTCTACCCGGCTGGTCTTCAGCAGGAGGGTCCCCCCTTATGATCCAGGTCCTGATCCAGGTTTCTTCCCTCTTAGAGGGGAGTTTTTACCTGTCGTTGTTTATGTAATTATTGCTTGGGGGGTCATGTTCTGGATCTCTGGAAAGATACAGGAGACAACTTGTGTTGTAATAGACGCTTTATAAATGACATTGAACTGAATTGAATAGAATAGACTTCATCCTCTGAAGAATACAACCCCTGAATTGGGACAGAGCTACTTTTCCTCATGTAGCAGGCATTCTTTTTGTTTTTTAACCAGATCTCTCTGACCAGGTAGGTCACATGACTGATGAGGTAAAGAGACTACAGTCCTGATGCAGCCGATACAGGTTCAAGACCTGACCCATGGCCTTTCGCTGCGTGCCTTCTTCTCTCTCACTCATCTATCAAGTTAAAAATCATAACAGCCAATGACTTTCTGACATTTCTTATGGGCCATGTAGACCATACTAACAAACAGCTGCTGGGAACATCAGAGAACGTCAGAGTCTCTCACCATCAGCGCTGTCGGAGCTGTCAACGTCTTTTTCAGTTGATTCAACATGTTTAACTGTCTGGTCAGTGAGGGAGGTCACTGTTTGGATGTTTAGTGCAGTCAGTGAGCTCTGTGCAGTAATGTGAAATTAATGGTGTTGTTTTTAGATGCATAAACCTTAAATTCTAAATAAAAGCTTAATTAATAATACTTTTAAAGACATTATGTTTAGTGTTACTGAAACGCAGGTTTTTGAGTCTGAACACATTAAAACGTGTCCATCTGAGCTAAACGTGACCGATGGAAGAAACTGAGTTACAAATACATCAACATCGAACAAAGGTGACTTCTTTACATTACATTTAACTCCTGTATAAGGTATGCATTTCTCTATTGTGCAAAGCAACATTAATTCCTCTTGTGGAGGGTCATGCAGGGTCATGTGGATCATGCATCGTTGCAGATGGGAGTGGTCTTTGTGGTGTGTTCAGGTGCTATGTTATCCCAGATTCTGTGATATGAGGAGTCACCCATCCCCACCAAGAGCTTTCAAACCCTGTAGAAGGAGATAAGTGACAAAAATACTCTTTTTTTTCAGCAACTGTGCTAAAAATACCGGAGCCGACAGTCCCTTATATCCATCTCCAACCTTGACAAAAAACTTAGATCATGCTCAGCAAATGGATTAGAAGACTTTTATTTTTCTCACTTGCTTTGGGGGCTTCTGTAGATCCTCTCAGCTGTTATGAAGAAGAAAAAGTCTAACAAGGTTGGCGGTATGTGAAGCATAAGTGAAGAGGTCGGTTCATGTGCTGAACAGGAGATGCAACATGGCAGGGTTTAGGAAGTCTGTGCTCATTTAATTAATTTCCACTGCGTCTCTGCAGATGGAGAAATCTTAAAGACAAGTGAGGTCAAACCAAAGTTGCACCTGAATAAACATTCCTGTAACTTCTACTTACCTGACATGCACTCGGTTTGAATCCCAGGACTCGTCCATTGATGACTTGAGTGATACAGACAGCGAGAGCAACTTCCCTCTGATGATCCCTCAGGACTACTTGGGTCTGGCCTTTTTCTCCATGCTCTGCTGCTTCTGGCCGCTGGGCATTGCTGCCTTCTACCTTTCACAGAAGGTACACACACACACACACACACACACACACACACACACACACACACACGGGCTTAACTCTCACAACACAACTCACTCTTGTTCAGAAAATGATATCTTAGCCTCTGCATCGTCTGCTGCCCAACAAGTCCAGGGCACGAGTTTATAACTTTGCAGGATTGTTCCATGATACTTTTAAAACAGACTTGCCTGGGCAGTTTCCCTCTAGACATATAGATCGTTTCAGAGTAATAACTCTCTAACAGTCTATTTTTTTCCTAAATAGAAGTTTGGCTCTAACTGAAAAAATACCGGTGCCAGTCATACAAACAGACTCATGAACAGCTCCAGCAGGTCCTTTGTTGGGCTCGTTCAGGTTGTCAAGAGTTAAACTGGATCAGAAGCATCGGTCTTCCTGTTGACGGGCAGATACACCTCACAACTAACTGCTATTGTTTCTCCTGCTACCAGGACTACAATAAATATAATCCTGCTCTTTTGACGCTCCAGCATGTAAGATTTATTAACACAGAGAGAAAAAAAAACTGTAAACTCTAGTCAAACAAATATGTTACGTGTTCAGGAACTGGTGTTTTAAAGCCAAGAGGCTGGTGAGGATGAGGGGGGGCGAGGAGGGTGAGGAAGGCGAGGAGGATGAGGAGGGTGAGGACGAGGAAGGCGAGGAAGGTCAGGAAGGCGAGGAGGGTGAGGAAGGCGAGGAGGGTCAGGAAGGCGAGGAGGGCGAGGAAGGTCAGGAAGGCAAGGAGGGTGAGGAAGGTGAGGAGGGCGAGGAAGGTGAGGAGAGTGAGGAAGGTGAGGAAGGTGAGGAAGGTCAGGAGGGCGAGGAAGGCAAAGAGGGCGAGGAGGGTGAGGAGGAGGAAGGTGAGGAAGGTGAGGAAGGTGAGGAGGGCGAGGAAAGTGAGGAAGGTCAGGAAGGTGAGGAGGGCGAGGAAGGTAAGGAAGGTGAGGAGGGCGAGGAAGGTGAGGAGAGTGAGGAAGGTCAGGAAGGTGAGGAGGGTGAGGAAGGTCAGGAATGTGAGGAGGGTGAGGAGAGTGAGGAGGACGAGGAGGACGAGGCTGGTGAACCACATTCCACTGGACTCTGACATACAGGAACTTTAAAGTTCACAGATCTTAAAATAGTCAATATTTACTGCTTTGCTTGATGAACCAAACAACAAATATGATTTTTCTGATGTCATGAAGCAGTTTACCATAATAATCATCTTTTGGTTCTCTGCAAGTCGCTGAAGTAAAGTGATGCCACATGTTTCAGCATGTTTCTATCAGCATGTGTCCACTTTGGTAAATGAATGTTCATGTTTATATGATCTTACAGTGAACTGCTTGTATTTATTTGTGCAGCAGGTCCTTCAGTACTGGAGCGTCGAGGTCCCCAAAATATCTCAAACAGAATCCGGATGTCCCAGATCCTTTGAGAGCTCAGAAATCCCACCATGTGGAGAGAACGTGGAGCTCTGCTTTTATTTATCCTAATAACACTAATGTTATACCTTCATACTTGGTCGTAAGCTCAAATTTATAGGTATAGACATATTTTTGTTATCTTTATAGATGCAAAGTACCTTCCTATGTGCTGTAATTCACAGTTAATGTAAATTATCTCTCACTGACTGAAAACATAAGTCATAAAAGGTAAAAAAAAAAAATGTCCATGTGATATGTCTATTAAGAGCAAGTCAGTCGCAAGTCCAAAAGCCTCTCATCCGTCATGATAGAAAAGTCAGCAAGTCCCCCCACCCCTCCAGCACCTCTGGTCGGCACAGACACCCCGTTAGCAGTGCTGGAAGAAAAGACCATTAACACGTTTACAAACCTACTAAAAAAAACAAAAAAGCACTAAGCATGAGATCAATGGCCATCGTTGAGGTTTAATTAGAGTCATACCAAGAAACCTCAACGTGATAGATTTCCAATATTGCAGAGCGCTACCCAAAACAAAGGTCAAAGTCAAAGAAAAGGACAAGTCGGAGAAAGGAGGAGGAGAGGAGAAAAGTGATGAATGAGTCGCAAATGCTGAGTGCAGGTCAGAGAGGAGCGTAATACGGTCTTAGAGTGTGACTGGACTGGAGGATGAAAACACAAGCCAGGGAGGACAATACCGAATGAAGACAAACGCTTCTTTTGCTGCTGATTTTGTTTGAAATCACTAATCCTCATTTGGCTGTTTTCTCTCCTCCGCTTTTGCAGACCAACAAGGCATCGGCTCAGGGGGATTTTCAGGGGGCCAGCGCAGCCTCTCGCCAGGCGCTGTGGCTGTCTGTGCTGTCCATTGTGTTTGGAATCATAACGTACATCTGTGCCATCGCCGCCTTGATTTCCTACCTGTCTGGAAAGCCACCTTAAAAGAACATCTCTTGCACAAGGAAGCACGCACGAAAGACCTTTCACATAATTCATGAATAGGAACATATCCCTGCACACCACATGCAACAGTAAAATATTCAGTCTTTGTCTGCCAACTTATCTGATGCCAGATTCCAGGAACACCGGAGAGTAAAGACCAATGCCACTTGTATTCAGCTCTGAAGACATTCGTCGAACTACAAGAAACATCATTGCAAACGATGTCACTTCATATAAGCTGCGTCCTAGTTGAGGGGGCTGCATCCTTCCAAGGCTGCAGATGAAGGCCAGCAGCGCAGTGTAGGCTGTCCCATTTCAACGGCTCCTGCAATAGACCACGAAAGCATTCGTCTGTTCTCGAGCCAAGCAGGCTGTATCTGGCAGATCCTTTATGGTCCAGCATTGTTCAAGACTGATGTCACAGCTGGTCGTAAAATTGTAAACACTTCTAAATCAATTACCGGGGACGGGACCAGTGTTGATGTCAAAAGGTTCTTTGAAAGTAGAAAGTCTGATTTCACCAACGCTCGGCCTGGCCTTTGTGATCTTCAAAGGACACGCTTTCGTAGACTTCAAAGGTTTCAGCCCCTCAACTGGAACACAGACGCGGGAGTGTCACGCCTCGTTTCCACACACGTGTGTTTGTATGCAAGCCAACCAGAGTTTCAGTCATACCTAATCTCTGGTCAACTGCATTCTGACCATTTTACAAAAGTAACACCATTTGGAAGTTGTTTACATGCTACAGATTGTACAGTTGGTGGCATACTATGCACTGCATACTAAAATATGTATGTAGTAGTGAAGTAACTGGAAAAAAATGTTTTTTTATTTTCTATCTTTGTTTTCTCTTTGGAAATAGTCGCAAATTGAAAAATGTGTCTTTGATTTTAGAGAGACAGTAGCCAAAGAAAAATGGTTTAAGAGTCAACAAAAACATTATGTTCACTTCCTTGACAGGGATGGCAGTCAGGTTGTGAAAATCCAGGAAAAATTGAAATGAATTAGATAATTAAATAATTATTACTTTTAAAATCATCAATTATAAAGCAAGTCTATGTTGCAATATCAACTCTAACCACATGGGGGCAGTATAACAAGAAAGTGTTTGTGCAGAGGTACATGTCCCCGTGTGGTCAGAAGTGGTACTGCTACATAGAAACGCTTTTAAGAGATGACTTGTATCATCAAATAGCTTTAAAATCGCTGAAATATGCGTAAATTGGATGTTTAAAACAGCTACATTTAGGTTCTCCAAGGTTCCAGTTGAGTTTTCTGAAATGCATCTATATGTTAAACATGTACGTAGAATCGCGGCGTTGGTTTCTCTCATTGAGTCTGTGCTGTAGTTTTCATCACGTTATGCATAACTGTTTATAAAGTTTATAAAAAGAAAAAAAGACAGTAAACGCAGTAGATTCTTACACTTGTAGATAATCTTTGAGGAGGCAGGAATCATGCGTGGCATCTTTTGATTTGATAAGATGATTTGCCAGAGGGTCCCAGCATGGATGTGGCCGCAGATGAATCCTGATGAACTTCACTGTGGGACATCTCGAGCCACGGCCACTCACGAGATGAAAGGTTGGGAGCAGCATCACCGCAATATTCCTTCAGGAAAGCCGGGATTCCTCATCTTGATTTCAAGTCAGTATCACATGCAGGAAGACCTGCCTCAGCTTTGCTTATGCCACGTGATCTTGTAAAAAAAAAAAGTTATGGGATTAACAGAGTGCCATTGTTTTGTTTTTTAAATTAATACAAATGAAGCGTTTGAGAGTTTAAATCCAAGTCTGGATACAGAACGAACGTGCTGCCAAAAGGCTGCCGACCTGTAAGGAAAAGTGCCAAAAAATATGGAAGAATGTCTGAAGACGGTCGGGTTCAGAGCTGCTCCGTTAGTCGAAGCAACCGGCTTGTTTTTCACGTCGCTCCTCAAACATAAACAGTTTCCGTCTTCAGGAAAAAGAACTCCAATCCTTCAAGAACTGGATTCTTGCAGAGCAACCTGAGGATGTGACATCACCACGTTTGTGCTTCAAAATGTCATCGTTTCCTTCTTCTGGTCCCAAACTCTTGCAGGAAGATCCAAGTCAAAGAAACCTCCTGGCTTAACAGCTTGAGCTTCAATGTCCATGATCACAGCAGTGAACTCCAGTACTAAAACGGGAGTGAAGTAAAAGCCATCTTCTTTCACTTTTTAGCTGTAAAAGTTTTAAGAGCCCAAAGCTGACCTCCAAACAACCCCCACACGTGTCTGCTGCCCCGGTGTTGTACAAAGACTGATAATATTGTACCTTGCAGTATCTTCCCTCATCTGCTGATCCAGCTGCACCGACACTTCTGACAATCCTGAACCGTCGTCCGTCTCCACTGACGTTTATGTCGACTGTAGATGACTTAACAAATAGTGATTTATGTGGGACATCTTAAAATCTTGTTTTATGTCACCTGTACAGAAAAAAAAACGCAGCGACGTGAACATTTTGTCTGAAGAGTTCAAAGGTTCCAGAAATGGAAGAAATATTCCCTTCTTCCAAGGGTCACTTTCTTGTGTTACATGTGTATATTAAAGCGTTAAAAAATAAAACAAACAACAAATCCTAATAAATGCATTTGTTTGACATTCATCCTTGCTCTTTGTTTGTTGCATCACTGTGACCTTAAGCCACCTCACTACTAATGAAAACAGCAAAGGGACATAAAAGTAGTTGTTAAATATTTTATTACAACATCAGTATTTCTATGCATTATTTAAAAAAAAAACAAGACTCAGAAAAAGGAAACCGCTGCTCCATCAGAGGGACTTGGAATATCGCCGCCTCACAGAGTCTCTGTAGAACTGGAAGATCTTCTCCGATGCTCTCTGACTGACAGCCACACACTGCTGCAGCTGCGGCGGAACAAAAGCGGAAACTAATCATCGTCTTTGAAGGCTCGGAGCTCGCTCAGTCGCCACAGAACCGAGGAAGAAAAATGACAGAACGCAGCTGTACTCCGAACAAAAACGGTGTTCGTTCACTTACTGACCTCGTGAACTGAAAATGATCCTTTGGTCGATGACATCATCACTCTGCGGTCCGTGCTGTCGATTGCAAAAGTCATCAAGGCTCGACTTTCCTTGTGGGAGTGAAAACAAGACAGGAAATGAAACAAGTGCAGGCTTATTCAATTAACATTTTGCAAAGACAAAGTCATACAAGCCAACGACAACTTCACTTCAACCAGTTTTACATCCAAACATTTATGAAAATACAGAAACGTTTCTCCAGTAACGCCGTCAGAGTGAAATCTGGTTTAGACTCTAACACAGTTGTCTATTAGAGGAAGTTATAGTCACATGAACTGACTGATACTTCACCATTTTCTCGCCAAAGTTTTTTTTCCAGTTTCAAAAAGGCCTTGTTGAGTCTCAGATGTACCTTTTCCTGAGCTGCAGTCGGGTCTGTGATGATCTGACCATCTGGACCGATGGCGCAGGTGATGCCACAGAAGAGGCAGCTCATCGGCAGCCCTGCATCCATGAGAGCCATGCAGGCTGCATTCAAACAGCAAGACAAAAGCTGGGAAGCAAGATAAGGAGGAGCACTGCCAAGAAAATAAATGAAACAAAAACTCCAAACCGTTTTAGTGAAGGATACAGAGCCGTCATCATGCAGCACCTGGAGAATGAGAGTGAGTGAAGAGCGAGGATGAAGAGACAGGAGCAGCGACGCCTCACACGTTTCTCGAACACACTGCTCTTGTGACCTCTCACGCACACCTGTAAAACAAATACATGTTGACGCTAAACTGGTTCACTGTCGCCACCTTGTGGTGAGTTGTTGTAATGCAGCTTCAGCATGAGAGGGCTTAATGGTGCAAAAATAACATTTAACTGCTCCTCAAAACTGGACACAAGTTAATTTCACATAACCCTCAAACACAGACATTTACACTTTCGCTTGAACTGCAAACCTTTCTTGTTTTTGTGAATCTAATGAAATTCAGTCAGACTTGCTCCTGTCTGTCTGAGATGGTTTACTACTGAGGTGGGTAGATCCCTCTAAATGATCAAACAGCGAGTGATTAAAAAAAAAAAAGTTCTCATCTAGACGTTATACTAATAATATATAATGATAATTGCTACCAGTGGAAGGAAACGCAAAAAAAAAAAGAAGAAAAACAAAGATAGTTGTCTGAGCTGAGTAGACACATATGACATCAACACTGACTGGCCCGTAGAATACTGTCGAAAATGAGTTTAAAAGAGAAGGACCAGATGCATTCTGCCCCGGAAAATGAAACAAGCTCTCGGGATAGTCTTCTTCAGGCTCAAAGGTAGAAACAAAAGTTAGTATGTCTGTCATTACATTTAATCAAGTTAAATGATGACTGCTATAATATTTTGACACTGGTTTGGATCTACAATCTCATTCGTTGTGTGTATCATAGTTCCTCTAAAAAACTCATCTGCAAAAAAACAGTTAGGAAGTATAGTTTAAGGCAGAAAACCATCAACCAAAGCCAAAGTCCCATCGTCCTAAAACGATTCGTCTCAGTACATCCAAGGAATAACGCTCACGTTCTGAGGAACGGTTGACCGACGACGATTATGAACGCTGCAACACTGCAGAGCACATGACATTAATGCACCAAACACCTTAAAAAAGGTGTGAATCTTTGTGTGTAAGATGTAAATAAATGTAGCTCCGATGGGCTCTGCTATGTATGAGACATGAATGTGACTTTTACTGTGAACGCGCAGCGCTGACAGTTAAGCACAGAGTTATGAGTTTAAAAGCTGTGGGGATGCCAAAAGTCAATTTAACAAAACACTGATGTGGTGGCGTGTGGTTTCTGCTCAGATGTTGGGGGAAATGTGGGCAGGGCTTCAGGGAACAGCACCAGGGGGGACCAATTATCACAGCTGCAGGAGATCTGTAACTAGTTCTCGCCTTCCATTTACACAGTCACTGAGCAACATTTTATCAGGATAATGTTCTGCACCAAAACCTTATGTATATTTAATAAAGGAAAGAATAATAATAATAAGATGTCGCTTCAATTTAGTAAAACACCTTTAAGATGTTATAATGAAAACATAAAAACAGGCCATAACAACAATTTTGTTGTGTTTTTTTAACATGGCAACAAATATCTGATGCATTTACTGTAATGTCCAAAAAGGGTGTGCACTCTTCTGCTCTTTAATATAAATAACATGAGAACTTAACTTTCAAAAAACGAATTAAATTTAAGGTTAAATCACCAATTTCTTCCTCCTACAAGAAACGACTTACTTGGCAGTCCGGCTTTAGGTTGAACCAGCACCTCCAAGGTCGCCCGATCGTAGATTTCTTTGCTGACTTTGACCTCAGCAGGTCCATAAACTCCTGCCATCACACTCGTCTCCCCTTCACAGAAGAACACAATACATGAAGAAAACAGAAACTTATCCAGAAGCGTTGTTTTCGGCTGAACACAACAACAATCATCTCACTGTTGAAAGACCGATGACATATGAGTAAGGCGGGGCCGAGGCGGAGCTAAGGCGGGGCTCCCGACTCTACGTATTTTCAGTTTTCTCGTATTTACGTATTTTATGTTTTACTCTAATAAAACCTGAGGCTCCGTAGTTTCAGTTCGTCTCAACTGAAGGTTTAGTATGAAGTTAACCTGCACTTGTTACACATGTCTGCGCTTAACAACATTATATGGGAGGGAAATGGTCGATTTAATACTCCAATATGCTGTAAAAGCACGTTTTATTCTGGCTATTAAATCCGGATTTAAGCGGATTGTGACTGTGAAAGTTGGTTCAATTTAACACGTGGAAAGTGAAAACCAGGAGAGCTAAAAACCCAGGTGAGTCTGTTGTTGTTGTCACCGTGCACGAAGGACGCGGAGCCGTCTGGTCGCGACAGGAGACTCTGCTCGCAGCCGAAGTCTCTCAGGGAAACTGTGGACGAGCTGGAAACCTCCATCACGGCGGTTCGGTGGCGGTTCGGTGGCGGGTCTGTGGCGGTTCGGTGGCGGTTCTGTGGCGGTTCGGTGGCGGGTCGGTGGCGGGTCTGTTGCGCGCACGGTGTCGGGTCCGGCGAGTCTGTGTCGCAGGCAGATGACGCGGTCTGTTTCGCGAGCGTTTTCCTTTTTTTATTAAAGAAAAGAAAATTACAAACCTAGAAGTCGTTTTGGGGGGAAATTAACCAATTATTAAGAAAATGATGTAATAACGTAAAAAACATAACTAAAAAAAACGTCCGTAATCATTAATATATTATTTCTAATTATTACAAATTAGATTTTACAATTTACAAGCAAACTGGGGAAAATATACCAATTACACTTCTTGACAACAGAATATAAATGTACGTACAATACATTCAACAAAAAAGTAAAAACATTTGCGTCAGTTTGACATGTTGACGCCGCACCTTGGTTTTGTACATATGTTGTTTTAATGGACAAATTAAATCAAATTAAATTAAATTAATTACAGTAATGCACCAAAAGATATTTTCTAATTTGCGACTCTTCTACTGTTTGTCCTACCTTTTTCCACACGTTACGTTTTTCGTTAAATTACGACATTAATATTATACATCTGCGATATAACGGTCTTTGTTTTTTGTCAGTTTACAGCTTTCATTTCATTATTTCATTTAAAAGTGCAGACTTTAAACACTGCTTTGGAGACGAGTTGGTGGTTTTCATCCTCTTTGACCACAGACTGTGATTATAATTGATATTAATTTTATTATTTTATTTTTGAATCGCGGGCCGAAGAGGGGGCGGGGCCGCGGGACTACGGGGGCGTGTCCAGACCGCTGAGCTCGTGTCCGGGTGAGTAACAACAAGGGTTCCGATTTTGTTTTGTTTCACTCTTAAACTTAACTTGTTCCAGACGACTTGCAGCCGACAGCCTCACAACTCTCTTTTCCAGGTTTTCACTCGTGGAAGGTTGCATGAAAGCAGCCTAGTTTGAGAGTTGTTTGTTCGTCCAAGGAGGAGTTTTGTTGAGTCTGCGGTACAAAAATAGCTCCGGTAATAACAGCAGAACTGGCAGCGGAGCGTCTCTGCGTCTGTAGCGACTTCAACCTCTGTACGCTACTGTCGTGTTCAGTCATGATCCTCTCTTCCCTCCATCTTTCAACAGGTAACCATGTCCTCCCCAGAAATAGCCTCCCTCTCGTGGGGCCACATGAAGGTGAAAGGATGCTCTTCCAGCTACAAGGACTGCAAGGTCTGGCCTGGAGGCAGCCGGGCCTGGGACTGGAGAGAGACTGGGACTGATGTGAGTGAATCAGTGCTAAATGTCAATACATATGCCTCGGAGGGAGTAGGGTGTTGGTTTGATGTTGTTCAGATGCATGTGCTCTGATGTGGGTCTGCTTCCCATGCGCCAGCATTACCCAGGGGTGCAACCTGCTGATCTGGAGGAGGTGATCAAGAAAGGAGTGGACCTGCTGGTCATCGGCAGAGGCATGAGTGAGGCTTTGCAGGTAAAATATATTTTGTTTCTCAGCATTGTTATGTAGTCTGTGCAGGATTATGTAGCTGCAGTTTCAGTCCCAGACTCTCAGGTCCTGGTCGTCTGCAACCACGCCAGATGGTGATTGAATGATCACACACAGTGATCAGAAGATGTAAAATGCAACCAAGGCAGTATTTTCAGTATCCATCCGTTTATTATCTACATCTACGTTCTCCTCTTCAGGGTCAAGGGCCACAGCCGCACACACTACGCTCCTACGGGCGATTTAGAACCTCGATTAACCTGACACGCACTCTAGAAATGAGCCGAATGATCCCTCTCATCAAATTTGTCAAATTTCAAGCAAAACGTTTCTTAGAAGTGAGTTTTAGGAGAGTAACTGAATATGTGGCTAACACACAGCTAGTAAGCAGGTTAATTTCAAAAGTCAAACTTTCCATGACCCCAGATTCTCAAACGGGATTCACACATCGGCTGCCATCATTTGGACACAGTTAAGTATTTTACCATGTGTGAAACTGAGGGTCCTTGAACTGTGACGGTCTGGTTCTGCAGCTTCGTGCTATGAACCAGGAAGAAACCTTCTGTTTTCTTCTTTGTTGTGCCTCATCTCAGGTTCCTTCCTCCACTTTGGACTTTGTGAGGCAGAAAGGTGTCGATGTCAAAGTCTTCCAGACTGAGAAAGCTGTGGCCGAATACAATAAACTGGCGGTCCAGGGTGCCAAAGTGGGCGGGGTCTTTCACTCCACCTGCTGATGATGTCAGCTAAGAGGAGCTCCAAAGAATATGAGGAGGTTCTTCTGGTTCTGTTGAACATTCACTACTGGATCTCTCTTGCTTCTAGCTTCACTCGGTCACTAGAAACCAGATTTGTGTCGACAAACATTTAATTTGAACGCATGGCTGAGTTATTTTTAGCAAGCTCTTATTTCAGAGTCGAATCTGCCAGCTGTGCTGCAGTGAAAGCTTTACAGAAACAAGTAGAAGTTTATAAACCTCTGAGCTCATGAGGTAAAAGTACTCAACAAGAACCGTCCTGAGAGAAACAGCTTTTAGAGGATCTCATGTGGAGTATCTGAAGTTCTACCAGCATCTAAATCAAAGCAGGAGTGTCCCCAACCTTCAAGTACTTTCAGGGTGTGCTCACACCTGACAGGTTAAGTTGGATTAAAACAAACATCTGATTGTGGATCATCAGAAGAACCACAAGCACCAAACTAACAGAGTCACTCCCAGACAAACTGGAGCAGTTCCGGTGGAATATGAACGCATCCCAGACCAATCACAAACACACGAGTCCTGCTCGTCTGGAGGAAAGAGTTGATGCTGACACCGAAACCGTGGTTTTCTTACAACATATATATATTCTACTACATTTCACTCCTTAATACAAAGTTCTTTGTGGCATCTATTGGTTTAAAGTTAAAAAAAAAAAAAAGTGCCATCAACCAGGTCTGGATCAAAAAAACCTGAACACCAGGTGTGGACTCATCCTGAAGAGCGATCTCTGCAGGTGCAGGGTTGCGCTCACAGTGCACGCTGCAGCATGGGGGCACGTTTCAAACTTTACAAGAGCAACGGCTGCAAACTCGCCGCTTTGCTTGGAGATGTTTTCAACATGACACTTATTTCTGAAACCAGGTAACTAAAACAAGTAACTTGTCTAACAGGAATAAGAAGGTTCTTGGAGAAACGTTAAACCCAGCGAACGTTAATAAACATTTGATTTTTGGAAGCTCTGAGATCATTTTACAGGCTTCAGTGTATTTGACTCCAGGTTTACTTAATTGAACAATGAAGGTTAAATTCTCGTACCATCAGGTTTTCTGTTTATCCTGAAAGCTTACATGTTATTTCTAGAACTGTTGATAAATGTGATAAATCTTTTGTCTTCGTATCTGAGTCAGGGGAGACAGCTGGTTATTTCAATGAAAATTAATAAAGTACTGTTTTAATAAGGTTAAATGCATTTCTGCTTGTTTGCTGCAAATAAACATAAAATTAATCTCATCACAGTTTTGGGTTTGAGTCTTCTTGAAAAAGAAAAAAAAAGCTTCTTTAAATTCTACAAGTCAACATTAAATGATCCCCTGTGACGTTTGAACACATTTTAAAATGAATGTAATTTGAGACAGAAGAACAGTTCTGTGTTTTCTGCAGTTTTCTGCAGTTCTCAGAGTTGGTGATTCTCATCTCCAGTCGTTGGCTGAGTCGTTTTTCAGTCCCGATCATCTTAAAGCTGCATCTGTTTGCATTAACGTCGCGTAGGTTTGGGCATGATGAAAACTTTGACGGGTTTGCTGAATGGAATCGTTCCCTCCACGGCGGTCTCTGGCGGCGGCAGGCTGTCAATGCTGTCGCTCCATCCCAGCTTGTTGGTGGAAGGAGAGGAGAGGGAGGCAGAGGAGGAGCTGTAAGCCAGTAGGAGGCGCACCTCCACCTGTGAGGGCTCTGAGGAACAAACAAGGAGGGAGAATCGTGACTTACTCAAAGTTGAAGCAGAAGTCAGCATTTAAAAATTGAGCACTTTGTGTTTATCAGCCGGACCTGTCCACGCAGTGTGTGAGAGGTAAACCTGTGTGATGAGTCTGTGTCTGTTAGGTCCCGGCTTTCTGAAGTCTGCAGGTTTAGGGTGGATCACATGACTCTGGCCGTCTGGATACAGAACCTGGAGGCGGGAACGATGCACAGAAAACAGGAGCTTCAGCTGGCAGGTAACTTGAACTAGAGCACAGTCCCATCACCACCCACACTGTGCACTTCTCATCCCCCATTATATATTTTTATTTACGCAGCAGAATGTTTAACACAGAGAAGTAACATGTTTGATAAGCAGAAATGGAAAAAAGTGAAATAATAAATTATTTTATCATTATTGATAAAATATGCGTGTGGGTCTCAACTCGGGATGAATAGTTTAGTCTGGCATCAAACTGACCTGCACTTTCACAGTGTTCTGGGGGTCCTGGAGGTGCTCCAGTGTGGCGTCGATGTCTAGCGCCACCACCAGCCCGGACGTGAACCTCAGCGGATTGTCTGACTCCCCTGTTGGCTCTATGATGGTGGCCGTCGCGCGATGGATCTGTTGTGGGGGAGAAAGAAAAAAAAAAAAAAAAAAAAAAAAAAAAAACGCATGAAAATTTGTTTGTGCTGGGTGTAAAAACATGTTGCAACATGTTTCAGTGTAGAAATTCTTTCATTACTCCTCTGGTCATTAAACCTGTTCAGGAAGCTTGAGCTGCAGCAGGCCGCTCTGTCTCAGGGTCGTCTGGAGGATCTTCACCAGTTCTACCGGCTTACATGATGCGAGTCGGGGCATCAGCTCCAAAAGCTTTTCTGCAAAGCTGTCTTGGAGGTGGGGTAGCTCTGTCAGGAACAGCCTGCAGATGGGGGTGGGGGTCAGAGGAAGACTAACAGGTGAGGGGGATCCATACGAATCACAAAAATGATGACGGGAGCAGAAACACCGCTGAGAGCTGGGAGGAGAGCTCTTGTTATGAATGAAATTTGTCCTCTTTTCAAGATTGCCTCTTACATTACTTTCACAGTTTATTTTTACTTATAAAGAAACTTTTACCTTTACAATGTCCAAACAATTTTATTCACTTGACTTATATAGCCAATTCAAATCAATGCACTTTACACAGAAAACACCAAAAGTATATTCCAATTCTGTCCCATTCAGTAACTCAGTCACAATGAAACAGAAAGTGAATCACACAAATAAATAATCACCTCTGAAAAGACTCCACATCCTGCAGGAACTTCTCGCAGCTGCTGATGAGAGCATCCAACCTGAGGACAAACGGCCGCCACGTCAAACATCTGAACACACTGCTGCATGCGTGCGTTTGCGAGTTTGGGTACTGACCCTTGTCTGGTGCGAGCCATCAGGATGAGCTGCAGAGCTTTGGCCTGAAGGCGAACATGATGTATGGTGGCCACCTGTCTGCTCTCCAAACCGCTGTACAGGAACTCCAGCTTGTAGGTTTCCTCCAATATCTACAAATACAATCACACATATTCAAACGGATAAGTCTCCTATAGTACTGTCGCTGACATTAAACGTGTGTTTGTGTGTGTGCTGACCTGCTGAGCTGCTGCTGTGGCCGTGACGTTCTGTTTGAGGCAGAGTGGGACGGCCATGTTCCACAGCTTCTCCTGCAGAGCCTAAAAAAGAAAAAAAAAAAAACAGAAATGTTCCTCCTGTTTGTCCATGGTTGTGAAGGTGTGGGAGACAGACGTCGAACACACTCCTACCTTCATGAGCAGCAGCTGGCAGCGCAGGTACGTTGCACAGAAATCAGCAGCTCCAGCGAGTTCGGTCTGCAGCTCGCCGAGCCGCTGCAGGTCTCTGCCGACACACAGCACATCTTTAATGTTCATCAGTTAATCGCAGCGTAAACAAACCTCAGAAAACCTCAGAAATATGTTTCCTGTGTGTGCAGCGTACGTGCGTGTGTACGTGCGCGCAGCGTGCGTGCGTACCGGATGGTTAAGTCTAGCAGGTCCTGAGCCCCCGGCGTCTCCAGGTTCTGGATGGTACTGACTCTGTTGAGACTCTGCTGCAGGAAGAGTTGGGCCGACTCCACAGAACCGGAACCAGAACCAGAACTCGAGTCCATGGGGTCCAAACTGTACACCTGCTTCCTGCCGGGCAACTGAAACCACCACAATTACGACAAACAGTGAACCAGCAGATAGAAACTGAACTAAACGTGACTGATGCTCCTCAATCTTCCATCTTCATCTGTTATGACTGACGTCTTTGGCTCCTTATAGATGTTAAAACGATGCTCTGAACTACCAAAAAAAAAATCATAAAAAAATAAAAAATAAAAAAGTAAACACTGACATAAAACAGCAGCCTGTGACTGAATGTGAATATTTTTAGATTTAGTTCTCACTCTGAGTGCTGGCACGAGGTGGGACAGACTGTCCCTCAGGTAGGCGTAGTGGCGGAAAGTGTGGTCTGAGAACAGCGCTGGCATGGTAGGACACGACCTGGCAGCGTTGAACACCAAAACCAGAACCGCGATGTCTGAGATCGGCCGCCAGAGTCAAGACAGACAAACACTGCAGCAGCAGATCAACACATCTGTGCCTCACTGCGACAGACGCCTTGAAGACGTCTGAAGAAGCACTCAACTAAATCATTCATTTATTTGTGAGTAAAGACTGAATGCTGCTGTCCACAGACTCTAAAATTAAAGAAACTGTAAACTTGTCCTGACTTGTTAAAATTAAACTTCACACTTCACAAAAGGTGTCTCAGTTTTCTGTCAATGATATTTGTATGTGAAAGATACAGGCTGGATCATCCATGTCCGGTTCCGGGGTGTCAAAATACGGATGTGTGCTGAGCAGTTCAGGAACCAGCGGCAGCACCAGCGTTGGGTGGCGGGAGCCCAGAAACTTCAGACACCTGGACAGCAGAGAAGAAATAAAAATCAAGCTGACCTCAGCTGGACAGGGTCGTTGCAAATGTGAACTTTAATCGACCTGAAATGAACTTGTAGTCGTGCTGTTTGAAAAAAAAAAAAAAAAAAAAAAGTCTATAAAGAGCTGCAGCGTTGTAACTGTTTTGTATTAGTTGAGTCTAAAACCTTGGCTGAGGGAGGACTGCTTCAGACTAGAAGGTTTTCCAGCCTGAGCAGAAGCACCTGTGATAAAACTGGTGAATGTCCAAGTGCAACACAGTTATTAATCTGGCGTTACAAAAGTCTTGTAACGATGTAGCTCAGTGAAGATCACGTGTTGAGAAGCCCAGTCTGAGGTTGTGTCCTTCTCCTGAACGTACCTACTGAATTAAATGACACAGACACAAAGATCTTCTTACTTCCACACAGAGTTGCGGTCGGTTGGGTACTTGTTGAGGTTCTTCAGCAGCTCCAGCAGAGCCAGCTGGATGCACTCTTTAGTGGAAACGTTGGTGTAGCAAAGCAACTCGTGGAGAGCTTCCCTGATGTCCCGAGACGAGTCCTGAACATACAGTGTCTTCATCAGACTGTTCAATCACGGGAGTAGAAATATTCTGCGCTTCGGGGTCACAGTTTGTGGGAGTCATGCTGGTGTGTGTGTGCTTGTACCTCCAACACAGCGAGCACAGTGTCCAGCTGGTCCTCTCTGAGCGTTATGTGAGTAGAGATTTCCCTCAGCACGTGGATGGACTGCAGCCTGACCTCCTCAATCTCATCATTGAACATGTCGACCAGGAAGTCCAGACACTTCTCTGCAAAGCTGGGAGACGACCGAGCCAGCTGGCAGAGCGCCTCCACGGCCGCAATACGGACCTCTGGTACACATTTTATAACAGAGCCGACACAAAAGTCGTAGGTTAAGTTGAGAACGATACACTTAAAGGTGGATGACTAGAAACACCTGCATCTCTACAACTAAATTTGCAAAAAAGCAAAAGGTATGCACAAGATGTTTCCCATACCAAACATCTCATCCTCCAGACCATGAACGAAGGCACCGCAGGCCCCTGAGGCGATCAGGTTGACAGTGTTTGTGTCTAGTTTCTCTTTTGGAGCATCATCAGCCCACTTCCTGCCAGAGGAGAACTCTCCAGAAGCAAACAACTCCTTGGCCCTTTCATGGGCTGTGCGCTTTCTCTGAATGAAAAAAAAAAAAAAAAGTAATAAAATGTGATTTTCTTACTTCTGTCAGATTCTTAATGAAAACGTTGGTTTCTTGGGAACAAACTTGAACTACTCACTCTGAGATCTGACATCAGCTTCTTATCCAACGTTTGTTCCAGGAAGTGTTGACTGACCTGCAGCATCGAACCCTGGCAAAGAAGAAAACAACTGAAGGTTCAACTTTCACCACTGTCATCGAAGTTTTATTCAAAAACAGAGTCAGGCTCAGCAAGCATACCATCACTGACTTTATCTATAGTTTACATGTAAATCTTTTTCATCCAGGTGCAGTTTATCTACATGTTCTGACACGGCTGTTATGCAAAGAACCACAGAGGTCATGTGACAGATTCTGCGTGAGTAGCAGTGATGTTAACAGCTGCTGAAGCAAACGTGATGCAAAGAAAGAAGAGTCATTTTATTTCAAAGATGACATTGAAGCTTCAGCTGTGTTAAGGTTAGGGTGACTGTTCCCTCACCAGCGTTTTGGCAGCCTGCACCCGGACCATCCAGGAGCCATCGCTGACCATGTGACTGATCTTTCCAAATGCGTCATCGACAAGTCTGATCTCTTCATTGGATGAGGGGATGGGTACAATACTGAGTGGACAGACAATCAGACGTCATGAAAGACTTTTCTGGAGCAGAGATTTCAGTCAGGTTTTACAGATACATCTGATCTGGATCTGATATCTCAGTTGTTCCTGCTGTTAAAAGTGTTTAAGTACTTTCAAAGGACCTCATTGCTCTGAGCCCTGTACCTGCTGATCCAGACAGTTGTGTGAACACTACAGCCACATTGACAGAAAGCCACTGAATAACTGTGTCCAAGTAACAGTGTCACCTTTCTGGGTAGAGCTGGCTGAGCACCCAAACCATCTGCACTGCTGCTGAGCGGACCTGCTCGTAATCGTCTGAGAGCAGTCTGCAGGCCTGCAAACACACGGCAACATACAAGCACATGGCTGAACTTCATCAAGCTTCTCCAACAGCGCTTGGCCTGAACCCAGAAATTCCTCATGGTGGACACTTTACTCCTACTGTCTGCAGCAGTGAGCTGCAGTTTGACAAAAGCACCTGATATTTTGTCTCCAGTCTTTTTCTAACGGACCTGTTAAGTACCACCAAGATTCAGGTTTTCCCTGCCTACTGAAGTGACAGGCTGCGTTTACACACACAAACAGAAGTCCCCGTTGTAGATGTATTTTCCATAGAAACATATGAAACAAGGATGGATAGACAGATTCATTCACAAATAATCCAGTACAACATAAGTTTTTAAATGTAGAAATTAGCTAAATTAAGACAAAATAGCTCACTTCTGGCAACTGAGATAAGGCGGATTTCTTCTACTAAACTTCCATACTGCTTGATTTGCCTATTCCAATTTTTGGATTAAAGGGTGCTGGACTCATTCAGCTACTGAGAAGATAGTGATGACCAGAGCTTTCACAATTATGCTTAAAAACCACTCTTCAGAAGCCTTTGAATGATAATGCAGAGTTTATCCAGTTCTTTTATATTCTGCCTGTTTAGTCCTTGCAAAGGTCCCTAGACATGGGGAGAAAAGATCATGCTCAAATCCTTCACAAAGATACACAAAGATACCTGAGAACAGCAGAAGCTTTTTCTAAATGTCCACAGTGAGGAAGGTCTGATCATTCAAAGGTCTGCATTTCTCAGAAGAAAAAAGGGCTCGTACCTGTTCATAAATGATTTGATGTATTTTTATTCCTCTCTCATGAAGCTGCAGCTGAAACACAGTGAAAATAAACAAAGTTAAACAAAACCAAACACTAGAATAAAATGTTTTAAGTGCAGGCGTTCTGTTGCGGCCTACCGTGGCTTTGAGGGCTGCGGTACGCACTCTGGGGTCCTGGTCTGAAAAGTAGTCACTGATAATCCTCTGAGCCTCCTTGAAGCCTCCTGAGATTTAATTATACCACAATAATGTAACAAACTAAAACTCTCAAATTTCAAAGTTAATAAGTGTTTTGACTATGAGAGTAGACATGTTAAATTACAAAACTAAACCACTTTTTTTGAACCACTGAAAAGCAGAGACATGGTTCACCATCTGAACTGATCAATGATCCAAACCTGATGATGTGCTCGGTCCTTCAGTGTCTTTAGTCAGAGGAGTGTCCATCATGCCAAGACATCCCAGGAGCTGTAGACACTTGTTCCTCACACCAAAATATGTGTCAGATAGGTGCTAAGAAGAAGAAACAAGAAAAAAAAAATCCTTTTCTGGCTTGGTAGAGACAAACTTGATTGTGGAGATGCGTACTGATTAGAGCTGTGCAAGTACCTTGCAGGCCACCTCTGTCAACCTCATTCTGACTTCTGGATTCTCAGGCAGTTGTGATCCAATGACCAGCAGAGTGTCCAGCAGCTGAGCGAGGACCTGATGGGACTCTGGCACACAAACAAACACCACAAGAGCAATGTCTTTTACATTCATTTTTATGTTAAGGTACAAATATAAAATTGTTTTCTTGTCTTTTCTGGAGTATAAGTAAATGTGCATAAATGTGTCTTACTCTCGTTGCCAAGTGTGTTAATGGCGTCATCAACAATGCAGTCTGGGGTAAAGCCCTGTGTTTTGGACAGCAGACCCAGCAGTGAAGCAATCTTCAGCCGTACTGAGTTATCCGTCTCCTGGGAGAACACGTTGGTATTAAAATCACCATCACCATCATCATCATCATCATCATCATCATGAAATGTGCTTTTTGTGTCCAGCTCAGCTTAAATCAATCTGATGTCCTTCCAGGACACTGCAATCATTGGCTGTATTTACTTAAGTAAACTGTGCATGCATCATCCACGTATGTGTGTGAGCAGGTATTCCAGGTGTTACCAGGTGTCCTCTCTCCACCTGTTAGTCACCTTATAGTAGTGCTCCAGCAGGATCCTGATCACACCCTCCACACTCTCCACCTCCACGGGCTTACGAGCAAACTGCAGCAGGTACTGCAGGGCGTCGGTGGAGTTGGTGGCTTTACAAAGGTCGATGTGCAGGGCAGCAGACTTGCTGGGTTTGGACAGACGCAGTTTCTTGGCAGGAGCTTCTTCATGTGGAATCTGAGAGCAAACAAAGAGCTTCAACTACAAACCAGCCAGTATATTTAGCCTCAGATAAACAGTTACATTTTCACAGCCTATGAATCTTAGAAGTCTTAAATGAGCGAATGCTCAATCAGATAAATCCTTATGAACTTATTTACAGACGAAGGTTAAAATCGACAACCTTACGGTAAACAAAGTTTCATGGTGACACGTTTTATCTCTACTTTCACTTGGAAATAACTCGGCTCTGACTGATTTTCATCACTATTAACTAGTCAGGACCTGTCGATACAGACGACGCAACAACAACAACCAATAAAAACTAATAAAAACCAACAAAAAGCAAAAACGCCAGAAATGTGAATTTGAAATGCGACATCAGAGCTAACGTCTCAGCTCGCTGAGCTTTAATTTCATTTTTCCACATAAACAACGGCCAGATGCCTGACTTTATTTTTTACCGGCAGCTTTAAATGCTTGCAAAGACCCCAGACGAGGACTTTGACGCGTTGTGAATATTACCAGCTGGATTTTGTGTGGCATTAGCTTGCCACTTAGCCTCCGCTAACAAGCCGTTTAGCATGTCGGCGCATCTTCAGACTTTGTTCTTCAGCTCGCAGGTCAACAACCAGCATCAAAACGAGGGTTTCGTGTACTCACCTGGACAACTTTAGAAAACTCCTCATAAACCCGCTTTTTCAAATGTGCTGCCATGTTTTGGTAAGAAAGGCAGTCAGCCGTCTTCTCCCGTCCAGAACTGAAAATTGTCCCTTCACGCTTCTCGTAGTGACCGTTGAAGAATTGTGTTCTTCAGCAATTCATCTAATATATCTTTCTAATTATCTTTATGAATATATATCGAACAACAATTATCTGTAAAAACTAATGATATGCAAATTAAATAGAATACATTTGGAAAAAAACTAGTCCCGACCATCCAATACCCAACAGTTACTGTTTTCATAAGCTGTGATGATCACATTTTAACCATCATTCATAATTAGCTTTTTCATAATTTCTAAAAGTTATTCATATAATATATTGTACATATTATTTTATGCCTTTTGCACTGCTTGTTATTATTTCTTAGAGTTACTTTATGCTATGACAAAGCAGTTTCCTCCAAAGATCAATTAACTGATTTTTCTCTCTTTCTTTTTCCCCCACATTCAAAGTGTATTTACCTTATTTAGCTATTTAACAATTATTCTGTCAGTGTTGTAAATTTAAATATAAAAGTTGTACACTACTGTCATGAAATCAATGGACTTAAAATGTATAGATACATTTCCAAAGAATGAAAGAAAGCCTGAACCCACCGAAGTAGATACGGAGAAGGTCTGAGCACGTGTGTGCGAGGCTGATCATGACCTATAACCTACCTCTGCTCCGTCTCCACTCGGACTCTGATGAAGACAAAGTTGGGTCAAAGCCTCAGTCTGTTTGCACAATCAGAGGCTGCCGAACTAATCAGTAAGCTCCAGCTTTCTTTTACAAAGTTTATTGATCTTCATCTGAGAGGCACCTGACTCATCTCCACAAGAGCTGCAGATGTGCTCAAGTACAAATACTTGTTTTTAAATAAAGTAGTTTGATCACAGTTTTTTTTAAGGGGGTTGTCCAATATTTAAAACAAAACTTACTTTTAAAACATATTTAAGTAATTAAATCATCAGTTTCACAATAAGTAAGAATGATCCTTTCTTAAGCATATTGGTGTGGGTGAGTCTGTTTCCACTCCAGCACTAATAAATGTACAAAAATCTCTACACCTGTTTGACACAGTGAAGACACCTGCGTGCGGATCATGAATCATGAAGGAAGAAGGCTCCACTGCTCAAAGCCGGAGGCTGGATAAACGGTTCTGAAGTGTTAAACATGTAGACGTGACAAGAAATTCTTCAGAATACATTTTAAAAAAATAAAACATTCATAAAAAGGGACATCACCACCTATATTTAGGTTAATTTTAAAACCTTTATGGAAGGTACCCGTTAAAAAGCTTTTTTTTGTTGTTTTTTTTTTTTTGCATTAAACTCCATTTTCAGTTCAATAAATCTAAACTGGATCCTAAACACTTGAAATTTGTCATATCTGTGCATTTAAAAAATAATCTATTTTCTTTTATCCCTTTTTCATTTTCCCATCAAAGCATGTTGTGTTCAGGTCAAAATGGGAATAAAAACACAAAACACATCTGCATGATACCCGCAACATCTGGGATCCACAAGGACATGGGACTTAAAAACATGGCTGCAGGACTAAAAAAACAAACAACAGACATTGTGTACATCAGTGACCATTAATCATTTCATTTCCTGGAGCTCGAAGGCTGCGCCTGACATCTTGGTTCTTTTGTGATCCAAAGTCCATGTGAAGACCCCCACGAAGCTCACCATGAGCGGCAGAGCCACACACAGCACGATGCGGCTGATGGGCAGCTGCACAGGACACATGTTGCTGGAAATTTCTGGATCCTGAGCACCAACAGTGTTGAGGAGCAAAAATGAGGACTTGAAGTCCAGAAAAGCAGTCCTGCTGTTTGCTGTGGTGTTCAGCTGACACCTCCATCTCCTGTTGTTGTCTTGCATCTGGAGCTTTATGACAAGAGTGATGTTGCAGTAATCTTCTTCAATCAGCTTGTACCTGCACAGAGAGGACATAATCACAGCAGCTCTGGTCAGTGAGACATGCTGCTGCATGATCTTGCCCCATTTTTCACACCTGCCAAATGGCGTGTTCCCATATATATATATATATATATATATATATATATATATATATATATATATATATATATATATATATATATATATATATATATATATATATATATATATATATATATATATATATATATATATATATATATATATATATATATATATATATGTATATATATATAATTTTTACATTTTACATATAATTTTTTCAACCTGCTGCCGTCGCGTAGCTGCGTCCCGTCCTCCGCTATCCAGCGCAGCTCGAAGCTCCTGGTGCTTCTGGGTGTACGTGGAGAGCAGTTTCCAGTGTCATAATAGGTGGAGAGCATGCAGCTGAGGACGAGGTTCCCTCCAGGCTGCAGCTCTAGGATGGTGGACTCCGAGGTGATGTCTAGCAGGGACAGGTAAACGTCTGTGACCCGCTTCTTGTGCATCTCGCATGAGTAAGACCCGGCGTCTTCGACCACCAGGTCGCGGAGGAACAGGGAGCAATTGGACGTAACTGTCATGCGGCCGGCTCTGTTGGACTGCGACCTCACCTTCCCGTCCTCCACTACCAAGGCGTAGTATATGTGGTTCCCTTTGAAGATGGTCCAGGTGATGGAGGCGCAGTTCGGGGAGGCGGACCCGCACGGGAGGAGCGCTTCACCTCCACGGTCGCCGTACACGAACAGAGTTTCCTTCTCGCCCCTAACACCTGCAAGCAGCGGCGGCAGATTTAAGATGAGCATCTCCAGTCTGAGTTAAGATAGTTCAAATGTGAACATATTTTCTTCGAGATATCAACTATAACTTTGTATGTTAAAACAGAAAAAGGCCTGGCAAAAAAAGAAGAAACAACAAGAAAGAACGATGACCAATGTCAGACAGAAACCTTTGCCAAAGGTAAATGATTTAATAGAGCACATCACTTAAATTAGTTATTTTTTCCCCCTTTGACACAGTTTGTACAAGCTTTGGAGACATGAAATCGATCCAGCATTCCTGGTTTAATTATGACAAGAACACTCGAGTTCACTTTGTTTTAAAAATGTTTGTTCATTTTGTCCCTGAATGCCTTCAGGTACCTGTTCAGTTTCTATTTCCAGACTGAATTTGATTAAATTTTATCTGATTAAATGATCATCCACAGAGGGAGTTTCCCTATAAAAGCACCCAGGTACTGTTAAGACAATGTCAAAGAGGAAAGACATCGGCAATGGTCTCAGGGAACAAATGTTGCTTCCCATCAGTCTTGGAATGACTTCCATTTCCAGATCATTTGGATCCATCATTCTACAGTGAGAGATAATGTTAAAGTCACTTGTTTTGGCTTTTCCTTTTTAGGGCTTGCTACAGCCAAACCACATTGATTTGGGACAACCTTTATTCTGGATGCTCACCAATACGTTTGGTGAAAACCGAACACCTCATACTAGATGTTCAGCACAGTGGCGACCATGACTAGAGTCAAATGTGAGGTCATCTTTGGTTTAAGCCTGACTGTAACTGGGTGATGCAACAAGACGATGCCAAACACAGCAGCAACTTTACAAGAGAAAGACCGAAAAAGAAAAGCATCAAGGTGTAACGATGCTCCAGTCAAAGTCCAGACCTCAACCTGGCGTTTCGGCGCTGACCATCAACAAATGTCTGCAAAAAGCAATGAACTGAAGTAGTTTGGTAAAAGAGTAATGGATGAAAACTCCTCCACAATGACGTGACGGACAGTTGACATACATAAAACATGACTTCATCCCTGTTACTGTGAAGGTGCTTCTACAAGCTGTTGTAAAACCAACTATTGAATTTTGACACATTGCTTCTACATTTTATAATAACTAAATAACAACGTGCGGTGAAAGCTCATGTATTTTTGATCTTCTGAGGTTTTATTTACACAATTGTATGATCGGGTGCCTTAGAAATAAAAGAGGGTGTTGTTTTTTTTAAATGACTGTAAATAATTATTACTGAACTTTCACCTGTAATGGAGCAAAGCATCTGGAAACGTCCTTCCCTTTGCCCAGAGCCCAACCTGGACCACATAAAAGACAGAATAAGATGAATAAAGCATACCTTTTAGCAGGAGGCCAATAAGCAGGAGTCTGATTGGGGTTTTCATGCTTGTCCTGTTTGTGATTTCACCTCCACAACAGTTGTGTTTCCATTTGACGTTTTACTGCAGCTCTGCTCTGCAGACACACTTTCAGTTCCTGTGTTACCATGTAGTTTCCTGCAGTCGCGCATCAAATCATGTACACGATGAGAATGCATAAAATAACAATACTATTTTTAATTAGAAATGATTTAATTCAATTCAATCCAATTTTATTTATATAGCGTCTATTACAACACAAGTTGTCTCTAGGCGCTTTCCAGAGACCCAGAACATGATTTAATAATCAATACTTAATGGCATCTATTTAATGAGTTAAAGTCCCTTTTTTTCTCAAAGCAATTAGTTCAACAAATATAGTGTAATTTCACTTATTAATAATTTTCTTTATATTTATCATATAAAATAGTATTGTAAATCGAATTTACAGTTTATATTTATATCTATATCTGTATATATTAAAAATATATAAAAACCCAGTTCCCTCAGGTGAGTTTTGTTCTGCTTCAGTTTGCAGAATTTGCAATCTTTATTTGCGTCTAGTTACAGATTTAAATGAGAATCTTGATAGTTTACTACATTTTTTCTTCTCAAGTATCAACCTACACTTTACATTTTCATCCTCAGATGCTGTTTAATCTGCTGCTTTATGTTCTGGTGCAGTTATAAAGACAAACATGTCTTTGAATGACCCCACCTGTTTCCAATACAAATGACATTTTTAGTGTTTTATAATTAAAAATAAACTGCATTTTGATTGTAATATTTTAACTTTTGGCATTTGTTTTACTAACTTTACAGATTGTGTCTGATTAGATTTCTGTTGTACTTTTCTTTCTTTTACATTCATGTTTTGTTGGG
>CM026201.1:30267482-30364982 GCA_014839995.1 Xenentodon cancila
CAAACTTAACTAAAAATAAACTTTTTCAAAATAGTACCTTTGTCCTTCAAAACCTTTTAGCTGAAAGTTATAATATAGTTAATATAGATGATATAGTTTCCCCGCTCCTTTTCCACAGGCTGGGCACACTCACTGGGCATGCGCAGAGAATATTCTTGTGTCTAATTGCAGGAATCAACTTTCCAGATCTGCCGCTGTCACCTCAGCTTCAGTAAAATAAAGTTACAGCCACCTACTCATTGCACAGTAACCATTAAGTAATCCCACGGGTTTATGATTGATCAAATGTTTAAACACCAACATCTTTGCTATAAGTGTAAACGTTTTTGTGACACAAACGTCCTTCATTTCTGATCTTTTCCTGAAACAAACAGTATAAATCGAAAAATCTTGCACAGACGCTTAAAAACTCTTAAAACCCTGATACGGTCGGCCTAAATGTTTTCAGTGGAAACCGGTTCCTCCCACGTCCGTTTGGGAAACTTTGATGTCTCCGCTGTTGCCGTTAAATCTCCACTTTCATCCACCTGTTCCGGAGCTCAGCAGCGAAGTTTCCCTCAACTGAACTGAACATCTAAACCAAACAAAGGCAACTAGTGTTCTCTTACCGAGGGTGCAGCTGAGGCCTGTTTTTCGGAGGATTTGTAGTCCGTCAGACTCATCGTGCCTCACCGTGAATTCAGATGAAAAGCGAGGAACTTTTAACGTCCCGGGTCCGGTAGGGCCCAGGGGGCGGGGCTTACACCCGGACCTGCAGCTCTGAGGATGCATCACTCTGTCAAATATTCCGCCTGGCCTGCGGACATCACACTCTACTCAGATACTGAGTCAACGCAAGAATCCAGTGCAGCAACTACATCTATGTGCAATATTTTATATTCAACAGTCGGTTAATGTTACCACACTGTAGATGCACAAGCAAAAGTTATAGTTTATAATACGTTTATTTATATACATTTATACTTCCCAACTTAAAAGACTTGAATGGGAGCGCCGGTCACAAAAGGAAATTTCTGCTCGGGATAAATCAAGTATTTGATTCTGAAATCAGAGTGAGACATCTTTAATCTTCTCGTGATAGGTATCCTTACGTGTCGTAAAAACAACCATACATCCACACACTCAATTACGTATTAAACTCATATTTATATTACCCCTACTCCTCATGTGAAACGAATCCCGGCGTAATGCGTTAACGTCCTACCAGCTACAGCCTCTTCATCTCCATGTTCCCACCTCTTTACAGACCAAATGGCAGGTCCAGACTGAATTACAGGTCATCTGGCGTCCACGTTTCTACCTAAATGCTGTGACCTTGTGAAAACTTGTATGATGTTGTGTTGGTTTGTAAGCAGTTCGGATCCCCTGTAAACATCCCAGCTCAAACATGCACATCAGAATCTGACTTAACGTCAACAGTATTATTTTGGTTTAAGGTTTCAGCCAAGGCAGGAAAGGTGATTTTGTTTTATTTGTAACTATTATCATATTATAAGCTCCGACTTTCAATGGTTATGAAGACACTAAAAGTGTCTAATAGACAGCAAACAAAGTGCATTTTCCAGATTTTATTGTTTTTGTACACAAAAGTCACAGGGTCTTCATTCCATCCAGTAGAACAGTTGAAAACCTGTTAAGACAAAAATCACAATTAAATCAAGTCCAACTGACAAAAAGATGCTCAAGTCTCATTAACTGGTTAAAAACAAGTGATGGTTGAGTTATATTATTCTGAAAATGGCAATATTTTTCCACAGTTTAAAAATTTCCAGAGCTTTACCACTTTGCCTAATTCAGGTATTGTCAAATAAAAACAGTTTTCCATTAAAGCGTCAGGTGACGTGGCGATGCATCCTGTGTGAACAGAACCACATCACCTCACTAACTTCACTTCACAGATTTGATGCGTCGACCCTTCTCAGACAAATGCCTCAATGTCTTCAACCAAAAAAGAACTCGCAGCTGTGATGGACTGGAGCAGAGCCACAGAACGTGAATCTGAACCAGTAACCACCAGAACTGGACTAAGTCCTGTTCCGACTCGTCATCGTATCATCACTGAAGGGAAACGCCAACATTACTAATCCGACAGTGTCGGTCACATTTTAACACCTCAGCTCAGCTCAATAATGACCCCTGATGATGTCATAAGAACAGATTACGCCACACTCACACCGCCTCTTACCCCTTTACGCGGTGGGTACAGGTGCCTGGGGCATGACGGGCACCTCTGGCTTGGCCCCCTTCTGCTCAGACATGGGTGTGGTGGGCAGAGTCTCCTCCTTGGGCTCGACAATGCTGACGTGATCGGGCAGGGGCTTCTTTGGGCCAATCTTACCACTGGGGTCCCAGGGCAGCATGATCTTCACCTTGATGCCCAGCACACCTGAGAATCACACACAAACCCATCAACAGCAGTAAAAAGGAGAAAAAAAAACTCGACTAAAAGGTGTTTTAATTAGTCTTGAGCGTAAGCACGCTTACAACCCGGCGCAATACCCACCCTGCCTAAGCAGGACGTGGCGGACTGCTGTGTCAACGTAATAGTTGACAGGGTCTCCGCTGTGGATCATCAGGCCGTCCACGAACTTCATGGACTTGGCCCTCTGACCCCTCAGCTTGCCGGACACTACGACCTCGCAGCCCTTGGCGCCGCTCTCCATGATGAACCTCAGAACACCATAGCATGCCCTGGAAGATGATGTTGAGGTAAATCACAACGTTATGCCAAAGGTTTTTAAAAATCTGCATGGTTAAACAGGTTTTAAATGTTAATTATGGTATTAAAACACAAGTGCCTCCACAAACTGTGTAAATACGTTAAAAATGTCTAACTTTTGAACGCACACAACTCTTTTAAACCCTTTTCTCCTTTTTAACAAAGAGGCCGCCAACCTTTTTACACCGCCACTTTGAATAAGTAACTGCCATGTTTCAACCCTTCTCAGACAAATGCCTCAATGTCTTCAAATGAAATGGACTCAAGAGTCCTGATGGACTGGAGCAGAACCACAGAACGTGACTCTGAACCAGAAACCACCAGAAGCAACCTGAGACCTGTTCCGACTCGTCATCGTATCATCACTGAAGGGACAAACAGACTCAGAACGCCAACACTTCACCCACTAAGTAAACAAAGGATCCTTGTGACAGCAGGTTCTGTTGTGAACTTTGCTTCACACAATTGGCTTCTGTCACGCTGCCTTGCTAAACTCCAAACATTTAAGTTGATACGAGCTTCTGTCTAACGGACTCCCCTGGATGGTTTTATTTTAAAAAACAAAACCAACTCCATTACAGTACAGAAAAAGGACAGATTTGACTGCAACAACTTTTCTAAAGCAATTATAGGAGTACTGATTGTTATTAATTAATCATTTTGTGCAGTTCATTTCAGAACACCACTGTTCTTAAATAAAAAAAAAAAAACAAAAAAAAAAAAAAACAAACAAAGGTGATAAACCAGCTCCTGGTCCACAGCTTTTAATATTTCAGAACAGCAGCAAGCAAAAGGGTATGAATAAAGAAACCTTAAATAAAACATTCCAAATCTTTAAAAACCTGAAATAAATTCGTGGAGAATCTTTATGCCAAGTTATCAATATACAAATTTGAAACCTTGACAGTAAAACTTTATATTATTAACTTCTGTGAACATCTTTGAGACCAACAGCTGCAACAAGAAAGCCGGGGTGTGAGGTCACCAGGTGGACTTGCTGATCGGGTCTTACCTTCTCACGGCCAGACCTCCCAGCAGCTTGTAACGCAGAGACTCGGCCTGAGCGATGGCACACAGGCCACGGGTGGCGACTTTCTCAGCGTACAGCTGAAAGACAGGCAAAACTAACTTAATGTTGCAAAAAATTTATAAACTTTACTAAATAGCCCCTCGATACATTTATAAGAGTGCAAAGGTGTGTTAAACTAAATTCAGTTAAGTGACGCCAGGAAACTGATGCTAATTTTTCAGACCCTCTTTTGACAAGTACAGCACATCTACCCTTCTCAGACAAATGCCTCTGTGTCTTCTTGTGGAGAGGACCACTGATCTGAAGAACCAGAACAGAACCACAGAACGTGGACCTGAACCAGAAAACTGCAGAGCCAGACAGTCCCGTTCTGTCTCGTCATCTTATCATCACTGAAGGGTTTTAAAACAAAGAAAGAAACCTCACTTCTGCTGACACTGACACAGATTCGTACCGTCACCAATGGAACTTTAAACTACTTGGTTCTTGACGGAGATCAAAACCCGTTTTAGCAGTTAGGATTTATTTTTCCCATATACACACTACGAAGTACTTCTACTATGCTTCTCCTTCTACATTAAAAGTCATGTTTAATTTATTTGCGACTGTAACTCACCTCCACACTGCCCTCAGGGAAACCGAACCTCTTCTGGACCACAGCGGTCAGCTCTCTGATGCGACGGCCCTTCTCTCCCAGAACATTCTGGGTCCTGAAAAACCAGAACAAAATATTAACAGCTTTCCAACAGTCAGGAGTAACAAACATCTAACTGTTAACAGCATGCAGCTCCAGTTTAGGCTGTGTCCGTGGATGTTTGTCCCAAATGAGCAAACGATCAGACACGACTGCGGCAGGTGTGAAGGGTTCTACTTTAAACTGTTTTCACGTTAAAGAGATTAACCAGATATTTCATCTTTCACTCAAGTCTCAAGCACCCACCCAAAAGAATTGGTTTTTAGCATATTAACTGAAGGAACTACATGGGAACTTCTTACAGTACACCCAGGGAACGCTGTGGGAGAAGTTGATGGAGGGCGTTTCTGCCCAGCGCTCCATCCGAAGTCAACAGACGGCTACGAGCACTGCCTCATCTGTGGCATTCCTCAGATTAGGAGTTCACTTGAAGGTTTCTAAATAGATTACTACACAATTGTAAAAGACATTTCACAATGCCTTCAAGAAAGATTGGATACATCTCCACAGCTTCCCCAGATTAATGTAACATCCATATACACGTAAACCGCTCCATAGCATCTTTTACAAGAGATTCACAGCAACTATAGCTGCGTCTCACAGCAGGTCCAATGGGCAGTAACCCCTGATGACATTGGGGATCATTCAGGCATGCAAACCTCAACATATGGCGAGGTGCCGTTTCAAGAAGAGGAGGCCGGTATAGCGAGATCTGGGTCTCTCCTCTTAGGCTGCCGCCATCATGAACCAAACTCAGCCAAAGTTAATCCATGAATAAATGCAACATCTATACCGGTGTTCTCTGCCAAAACAAACCCTGGCAGGGTGGAGGTGGGTCATGTACATGAACATACAATGAATATGAACCCGTCCCCTCACCTTGTAGCCAGGATGATGATCTCAGTCCTGGTTGGGGTCACGCGCACCTCCACACCGGAGTAGCCATCCTCAGCAAGCTCACGAGTCAGGAACTCATTCAGCTCGGCCTTGAAGATACCGTCTGCAACAAACTATGAAAAGAAAATGAAAAAAGTCAGATTTCCTGCAACCACATTTCTTTTAACACACTTACAAATTAATCCCACAGTAACGTCACATCTAAGAATGTATGAACGAATCCCTGCCGCCCTTCCCCAACAGTCTGCTGCCACAATTCAACTTGGTTGGATCCGTAACAGCCAACAATCGCCTGTAACGCTGTACGTCTCAGTCACTTTCCTCTTCCGAGGCTCGACATTCAAACATAACCTGAACAAACCGTGTAATTTTCCCCCCCCAAAGCAGAATCTAAGAAAGTAATATAAACATTTGAGGCAAAATACTATATTTGGAGGGAATTAACTGAAAAGGACAGTTTCGTGCAGTGGTTTCTCATTTCACTTACAACTTTCCAGAAACAACATCTAACATGACACAAATGGCAAATAAATCATTAACTGTGGGCTTAACACTTTCACTGGTGTCTGAAATATGCAATAACTTCCCATTGTTGTAGTCATTAATGTTGTGCAACTTTTCATGAGTAGTGGCTAAAAAGCCACCTGAATAATTAACTGCACCAACAGGATCTCAGTTCAATGACGGAGAAGCTCTGGTCTGAAAGACTTTACAAACCGGACTCAGGGATGTAATAACGAGGAGCTGCAGGACAGTTAACAGATGCGGGATGCGGAACAACTGTGATGTGTCAGTCACTCCCGCTGTAAACTTTGATATTTCAGTTTAACAACTAATCTGTAACTGCACACGTGTTTTATAAACCAGCGGACGTTTAAATAAAACTCCATCGGTCGTGTGCTGAAACTTCAAAGAAGCCACACGACTTTAGGATGGCTGCAAATCTGCAAAAACGGAAACATCCCAACATTAGTGTGTAGGTTCACGGGTTTATCAGTTTTTGTCAAATCCGTTTATAAAATGTACAACAGCGGTTCAGTGTGGCTGATATTTGACCGCGGAGCCGCTCTAGTGTGCGCCCGGAGACAAACCCTGGGCTCGGACATTCCTGCCGGCCAGGAGACAGTCTGGACATTCCTGTCACATCTGTAGTCCGAGGCCGTTTCCCTCCGCGTGGCACGCTCCCGCGCCTTCGCGGCTCGCGCCGGCTGTCCGCTGCTCCCCGACTGACAGCCATGTTGGCTTAAAATGAGGAGGGCGAAGCCTCGTCACAATCAGTATCAATCCTGCCCGGACCGGGCGAGGAAAGCTGCGAACGGCACCGCGGCGCACAAGTGCCTCTGTTGCGCTGCCTGACATCAACTAATTTTCACTCAAACTCGTTGTCTAAGCGCGTAAAATGTGGATAAAACGCAACTAACCTTCCTCTTCTTGGAGATTTGCACCGCCATCTTCACTAGGCCGCAGACAGGAAAGGACCCGCGCAGGACACGGAAATGCTTTTATGATAAAACTGTAACTTCCGGTGACGTCTTGCCCAAGCGCACATTGGACAATGTAGTTTTTCAGGTTCTTCGCTTCTGGATCTCGATTCTTCACTGATACGGATATTGAATACTATCTACTATTCCAAAATCCCTAAAGTGTACAAATTTAGTATAAAATTCCCAAGTTAGATTCAGAATGTGCAACCTTCAATTTCACATTCAGGACCAGTCCGTTTTTAACTACATATTTTATTTTTAATTGTACTTGTTATGTGTAATTTATTTGTAATTTAGAAAAAATATATTGTGTCACTTAAAAAAAAGTATAACATTTTTTTTAAGATTTCTAACTTAAACTTTTGTTTTTTTCTTAAAGGTTTAATGATGTAGTAATTTGTTGGAAAGTAACATAAATAAATAAATAAAACGGGCTCTCTGTAGGTTACATTTTTTCTTATGACAAATCATTTTTGATAACCCTTATCGACTTTCTTGTGTTTAAAAATATGACCATAACTTTCAGTGCAGTAGGCAAATCTGGAAATACAGATTTTTGTAGATTTGATCTTCACTACCAAATAAAAGATTAAAAAAGAATGAAAACTACACAGTGTTTTTCAAAACAGGAGAGTCCAACATCAGCTTTATTTTAACACACAACAGAAATAAAAATAAATAATCAATGCAGCTAAATACATTGTGAAGGGGTTCTGTCTGTGTAGGTGAGCTGAGTTCATTTCCTCCTATCAGAAGTGTCTACTGTCCTCTAGTGCCACGAAAAAGAAATGATCTCAATGCTGATCATTTAGTCTGCTGCAGACAAAATAAGGCTCACAGATTAAATCAAAGGACCTATACATTCTTTGTTATTGTCACCTGAAACTAGAGTTTGTCCTCTCAGAGCTTAACAGTCATATTTTAGTTAAACTCCTGATGTCTGAAGAAAGAAAGTTGTCTGTTAAGAAATTACAGATTTGAAAACTTTGTGTCCATCCATCCGTCTGTCCGTCCGTCCGTCCGTCCATCCATCCGCCTGTCTTCTTTTTTAGGGTCATGGGCTTCTGCTGGAGCCTATACAGGGGTACACTTGAGCAGGTCTCCACTACATCAACCTTGTGCTCATAAAACAAGTTTGATAAATTACTGTTCTGCAAAACTAACTTTGCATACACAAACTAGTTTATTTATCAGCAAAACAAATATGCTAAATTTATACCTTCATACAAACATAAAAATACCTGTTCCCCAATAAAACTGAGAAACATATCCATATCAGACTGCTTTTTTTGATATTTTTGCTTCCTTTGTTCCTACACAAACACCGTCAACCGTTGTAAGTTATAACATAAAAGAGTCATAATGAATCCATTAAGACAGACATCATTGGCTTCGCATTGATCATTTTGGGAACTTTCTTAAATAAAGATGTACAGCTGTAAATAATTACACAGGTATGTGTGGTTATTCACAACAGAAAATAATCCCACAAGTTTTTTTTTCTTCTCCCATTTAAGGTTCACGCTGTTTCTGAAAAATGTTAAACTTGCTCTATATCAATGGATCCATATTTGGGGACTACTATTTTCTGTTAATATTTAGTCTTTAAAGTCTACATTTGGACTCCACAGTAAATACATGTAAATTAGAAAACACTGCACCCTTTTGTGTGAAACCATGCTGACCATTTAGATAGTTTATTCCTGATATTATTTGATGACCATATCATCGTCATCAGAGGCTCCAAAGAGATCTTTATTGTCACAAACAATTAACAAAACACAACAAAGACTGGTAGATTAAATAAAATAAGTAACCTCTGAGGAAAACTGTAGTAGTTTGAAAACAATGCAAATAAAAGCAGTTTAAACTGCTCATCCATTTTTAATATGAATTAATTAATATCTAAACACACTTGTTTTCCCAAACAAGTTTGTGATTCCACTTTACCATCAATGGAAATACAAGTTTAGTAATTTGGCTAAATTGTTTAACTGTTTGTTGTTTTCTGTTGTGTCTGTGTTTATGAAAGCCTAGATGTTATAACAAATGCTTTTAAAATACAACAACAACTCAAAATGTAATTTAGTCAAACTAAACATTGTAATGGAACATCTGCTTTAATCTCTCAGAACCATGTGTGTGCTGTGAATCACACAAATATTTAGTCCAGAATCTAAACACTGATGTTTTTAAAATGACCCGTTTAGCTTCAGCTCAGCAGCAGTTACTGGTCTCTGGTGTTTGTTTGTTCCCCCCCAGCCACAGGGGGGCGCTGTTGATCTTGGTCCCCTGAGCCGTGGCGCCTGGCGAGTCGCCCTGCATGCCGCCACCCTCGCTGGCCAGGCGCGTGTGGATCTCAGAGGCCATGGTGAGGAAGGCTTTCTCCACGTTGTCGGAGTTCTTAGCGCTCGTCTCCAGGAAGGGGATCTTCAGGGACGAGGCCAAGTCCTAGGAGCGGAGGAGGGAGCCAGCAAGTTAATTAAGGCAAAAGCCTAGTCATAATTTTAAATAAAGTAAACATTTACGAGTACCAATGTTCAACACCAACATTTTAATCTAATATAAATTCATGCATTAGAAGTGAGGTAAGTACTGAAGGTGAAAATTAATCCTGTCCTGACAGTCCTAAATTATTGATGTGTTGACATGGAAACCATGTCATTGTAGCTGATAAAATACTTTATAGTCTTTAGGCTAGTTCAAAAACCACAATTCAATTTCTATATGTGTGTATGTATATGTGTGTATGCATATGTGTGTATGCATATGTGTGTATGTATATGTGTGTATGTATATGTGTGTATGTATATGTTTGTATGCATATGTGTGTATGCATATGTGTGTATGTATATGTGTGTTAGTATATGTGTGTATGCATATGTGTGTATGTATATGTGTGTATGCATATGTGTGTATGTATATGTGTGTATGTATATGTGTGTATGTATATGTTTGTATGCATATGTGTGTATGCATATGTGTGTATGTATATGTGTGTATGCATATGCGTGTATGTATATGTGTGTATGTATATGTGTGTATGCATATGTGTGTATGTATATGTTTAAGGCAGCTCTAGCCCTGAGAACATCTTGGATCGTATTTAGAGGAAGCTCGGCGTGTTCCTGTTACCTGAGCTGTGGCTGTGTCCAACACTTTCTTACCAACGAGGTCAGACTTGTTTCCCACCAGCAGCCTGGACACATTTTCGCATGCGTAGCGATCTATCTCATCCAGCCATTGCTTCACATTGTTGAAGGACTCCTGAGAGAAAGAGCCAGTCACAAGAGCGAGGCCTGAAATCTGTGGTCGAACCCTCTCCTTTATGACGGTGCGTTATGCACACTGACCTGCTCTGTGACATCATACACGATAATGATGCCATGAGCTCCTCTGTAGTAGCTGGAGGTGATGGTTCGAAACCTCTCTTGTCCGGCTGTGTCCCACTGAGGAGTTCACACACAAACAGGCACAGATATGTTGGTGCCAGTGAGTCATCAAGTATTCTCACACTTGGGGCCCTGGACAGCTCAGTGGGTTGAGTGGGTGCCGTTTACAGAGACTATCGCCCTCATGCAGGCAGCGCAGGTTTGAATCCCGGCCTGCCCCCCCATGTCCTGTCCAACTACTTTGAATAAAAACGCCTTTAAAAAAACTGTTGTGATGCTCCTTGGAAAGGCAGTAATGCTTCTGCACGGGAACAGATTCCACGCCATCACAGTGGCCGTGTTTGAATCTGCTACTCATTTATTTACTAAGTCACTGACTATCGGTGTTTGCTACAGGGGGCTGTGTGCGTGGGGGGGTGCTTCATAACTGTCCACCCTGATCGGACTGCACAGCAGATGACCCCTGTACACATGTTCACAGCTATGTCACATAAATAAATGCCAACAGGACAGGTACAGCCCAGATCTGAGGCGATGGATGGAAGTTTGCTGGTTTTGGTTGAGAAGACATTGTAGTTGATAACTATAAGAAGAAGATTTTTGTATATTCTATAAGTGAAGTGGACTATAAGAACTACAGCAATGGCGAACAAAACCATTGGGACCCCTTTCATAGCTACGTCAAAAAGAAATTTAAAAAATGGATTTGAAAAAATTACACTTTAAAAGAATTTATCGACCTGAAACACACTGCCAAGCTGCCTTTAGCATTGATGGACTTACTAAATATTTTCTGCTCTATCCCGTTTTTTTTTTTACGATGGCCAGAATATCAAAGATGTATTGTAATTAAACTTTACCCCAAGATAGCAGCTTTCTTAACAGAAACCCTATCAATACTTCAATCTCCTAACTCCCCAAGTCGGTCGTATTTGAAAACCCACACACGTCTGTGCAGCATGGAGCAGATGCAGCAGGTCTTCAAAGTCCGCTGCAGAGCCTGAATAATCCGCAGCTGGAGGACGCTGAGCTCAGTATCACAGCACATAGTCACACAGAAGTGTGGGTGCAAGAACTCTATAGTTGCTGGTGCGAATGCTGCGGAACTTTCTGGTTTAGTGTAAGAAATCCTGAATATGCAGCATTTTACTGAACATATTTCAAATGTACTTCCAAGTCCTGTTTCACCAATCATTTCTTAAATTATAGGACAGTCTAGCCACGTCCCAATTGAGGAGTTATTGGGCTCAAATATTCTCAAACAGCAAGAAAATCACAAAACAAGCAACATATGTTTGCATTAACATGCTCTCAGCTTCATACTGGTGGTTCCAGGCAGCAATGCATGATGGTCTATTCAACTTTAACAGCGGGACAGTTCAAACAGTCGGATTCTCTTAAATTCATACAATCTGTAGCTTCACAGTCTTCCCGTCCATGTCAATGGTCCTGATCTTGAAGTCGACTCCGATGGTAGAGATGTAGCTCTCAGTGTAGGTGTCATCCTAAAGTGAGCAGTAAACTGTTAAAGCTTGAAAGCCAGATGTTTTTTGTGTATCTGTGCATGTTTCAACAGTGCCTACCGCAAATCGCAGCAGCAGGCATGACTTTCCAACCCCAGAGTCACCAATAAGGAGAAGCTTGAACAGGTAGTCACTGAAAAACAATGAATGAAAAACAGAGCCCTTTTTCCTATCAGGTTGTAAATGTGTTAATTTCTCTAGTAAAGTTTGCTTTTTTCCAAAACCAAAAGCAAGAATCTAGTGGTTGCATTTATAAAGGATGGATGGGAGGGGGAGTGCGGGGCTTTTGTGCAGGAATTTGAGGTGTGGTAGAAAATCATCAGATCCAAAATCTTATCAAGACCAAGGAAATAATGATTCAGTTCAGAGGAATAAAGAAGCATGACGCAGCACCTCTGGGAATCCACATCAACAATAGACTGAACTGGTGGTCTCCCACAACGCATGGACAGGGCATGAGAAGACTCTACTTCCTGAGAAAGTTCAGATCTTTCAAAGTGTGCAGGAAGATGTTGGGAATTTTGTGAGTCTTATCTCCACTGTTCTATGCTGTGCAGCATTGGAGTTTTGGACCGGATTTGAATCAACAAACTGATCATGGTTGACTCTGATCTGATCCCAAAGTGACATTTCTGAAGCAGTGGTGGAGCAAATGACTGAACAAAGCTGTTTAACCATTCTGGATAAACCCTTCACACCTTCTCCATTACAGCCTTGACCAGCAGCGTAACAAAGGAATTTTCCATCTAGGGATTCATTGCCACACGTCGGAAAACACAGGACCAACTGCAGCAGACTGGAGGCAGGAGTGTAAAATCTTTTAAATGAATGAAAAATGCTGCAACAAGCAGTAAATCCAAAGAGAAAACTCAAACAAAACCTCAGCAATAAAGTGACAAGAAAATGAACAAGAACCAATTAATTAACAATTTTAAGCTTTTATTTTAAGTATAGAGTGGTTCAATTTAGTATAATCCTATTAATTAAAATGTAATTTTGTAAAATGTTTAAAGCTAAGAAAGCATTCAACCCGACTGAATCTTCACTTCAATCTGGTAACGAAAAACAGGAAAATAATTTAAGCAGAACTCCAGAAGAGCAACAAGTTACCTTCCCTGGTTTGGAATTCACATGAGAAGAAATAGACAATCTCAAAGTAATACATGGATAGACTTATATTTCTGTTATGTAGAGAATTATCATCATTTTTGCAATATTGAAATAGTGAAATAAGTCTGTCTTAAAAACATGTTCCAGTTAAATGTCAAACTGATTAAACATTAGTCGTCAACTAGAAGCTAAAATAATCCAGAATAAACACATGCTCAAATAAGTGTTTCTGATGTGCTAAAGTCAAATTATTACACCTTCAGATTTAGTTGACTTTACCAGGGGAAAAGTAGAATTAATCTAGCATTTATGACATACAAAAATATGTTTAAAATCAAGCTATGTGATTGGTTTTATCCAGCTTCACGGACAGATATAGTTAAGTGTTATCAGCATAGCAAGGAAAATGTATGCCATGCTGCATAATAGTACGTATAGAAGTGTATAAAAAAAAAGGTTTATGTCCAAGCACAGAGCCCTGCGGAGCACCACACCAAACTATTGCATGATTTATTGTTCACATGAAAAAAGTGGAATCTATCAGATAAATATGTATTAAACCAGCCCAATGCAGTTCGTTTAATCATAACTACATTTAAACTCTTGCGGTTGGTTGTATCCAATGAAGCACTGAAACCTAACAGGGCATGTATAAACACATGTCCACTGCCTGCATGTTCATCATTGTCGTTTGTGTGCTTTTCTCTTGAATTAGTCCCAAAAAGCTTACATGGTTGATTTGCTACACTTTATTTATCTGACAGAATTTTACAAATTCTGGATCAAAATGAGTTTTTTTAGGTACAGATTTAATTGCAGCAACATTACAACACCGGGGGACACAGTGGTCAATAAAGATAGACTGATTATATCCAATACAGAACTGTTTATTAAATGAAAAACATGATAAAATAGTCATATTAGCTACCTACTTTGCCCCTGCACTGACATTAATTGCTATTTTGTTGCAAATACACATTGTGTAGGAGTCATGAGAGGACACTTGTGTTAAAATGTTGGTTGGAAGGTGCAGGTGGTGGTGTTCTCCCCCGCATTATGGTGGTAGTGGAAAGTGGAAAACAAAACGATTACTGCTTACACCAGATTGTGCAGAGCTGTACTGTACCATGTCATGGAAAAATGCCACAAGACGAGTTTTGGAGTCTTTGAAGCTCTCAGATTATTTCCCTCATACAATCACCCAGAATAACAAGAACAAGAACATCAACAATGCGGGTTTGTATGTTCTTCATTACAGCTAACACATCAACAAAAACAAAATGTGAAACGAAGTGAAGAAACAAAGCACGTCTGTAGCACATATTACTCAGCGTCTTCTACTGTTTATAACAGGAAGTGAATATTTCCACCTGGTTTACAGAGAAACAACAGCATACAGAGAGAAAAAACTTACTATTCAGGATTCATTATTGGTGAGGCCAATCCACACGACGAAATGAGCAGTTCCAGAAAGTAAAAAAAGTCATATAGTCTCTGACTCTGATGTTGTGTAGTGGTCTGATGAGCCTGGTTGTGTGTGTGTGTGTGTGAGTGTGTGAGTGTGTGTGTGTGTGTGTCCTTTGGAAGGCAAAAGGCAGAATAAGCTGGAGGTACCTGCCTTATGAGCTGACTGAGGAGCTGACGGGTTCAAATGCATAATTTATTAATAAAGATCAGCTCAGGTTACACTGAGGACAGCACCTGTAAACCTGAAACACGCACACACACACACACACACACACACACACACACACACACACACACACACACACACACACACACACACACACACACACACACACACACACACACACACACACTACTTCGTCAGAGAGATGCTTATTCTCTATTTAAACCAGCATCTGTTTAACTGCCAGCTAACGTTTTCGTGCAGTTATTGCTGCTGTTGCCGTAGTGACGTGCACCTCTGTGTGTTTCCGCCTCTGACATCACCTGATAGGATCTTTTAAGTGCCACACGTCAGCTGGCCAATCGTCACTGACTCTCCAAACAAGTAAGAAGTACAACTTCTGAAACCAGTGTTGAGCGCACGCCCTCATCACATTTTTGCTCAGTTGACTTTCATGTTGCACAAAATGGCAAACAGTGTGTTTGATCACAGAGGTCCGTGTCACCAGAGGTGATGTGATGTATTATGTATGTTTCCTCAGTCATGAGCAGATCTGAGGAAAGGCTTCATTCACGTTAAGGGTTTTCAAAAGATGGTTTCGGTATCAGACTAGAGAGAGCGGAGCGTGGACCTTCAGTCTGGAGCGGTCGGGGTTGCGTATCAGGGGAAGGTGCTCATAGAGTGAAGGTCACATGTTTGTGGTCGGGAGTGGAGATCCACTACTCTCCACCACTGCAGGCAGACGCATCTAATTCCTTTGAGCTCCTGTAGCTGTCATCTTGGCAAGGCTGACCCAGGCCAACCCCTCAGTTAATCCAAAAATGAAGAAATGGTCAACAGACAAGCCTGGCTCTTGGTTAGAGCGACAGATTGGGCATTTTACGAGGAACCAGCTCTTAGTGGTCAGTTGAGGAACTGCATGTTTTCTTACTTTTAAAACCAGATGTTGCTCACAGTTGATGGTAAGACATTGTGATATGTTGTTCAGGGAGGAGCGGCATCCATGAGACACGATGGAAACTTTAATCAAGTGGTAATAAAATGTGAAACCCTTAAGCATGAACAATTTTCCAACCCTAACCATAACTTTTAACCCCAACTATTAGGGAGTGAAGAGAAAAGCGACTCCCAAGTGCCCTGAATTAGACAAGGGGGTTGGTGAACTAATGCTTAACTCATCCCTCCCACCTAACAACCATTTGTAGTCAATTCACACTGTTAAACATCTACATGGTCATGTGAAAGAACATCAGAGCAGCCAGACATATCACAAAGTGAGATGTTGTCGGTCCACATCATGAAAAAGTGAAATGTAAGTTGTGTCCTTGTGGGAAAAAGAGCGAATTAATGCAAAATTGAAATGTCATTTTACAATTTTGATAGGTTTTTGAGACAGTACCTCTGTTTCATTCTGTCTTTTTTCTTTTTGTAGCTTATTTGATTTCTACTTCTTGTTTTACAAATCTTTCTTTTGTTCCTTTCTTTTAAATTCTCTCTTTTTTAACATTTATCTTTTCTCTTCATCTCTTCTTTTATCTCTGGTCTCTAGTTGATATATTCTTCTCTGTTTCCCGCCAATGCTTCTTTTCTTAAATCGTCCGTTTGCTTTTTGTGTCAGTTGTCTGATCTCATCTTGTTTTCCTTTTCCTTGTTTTTTCCTCTTATCACCTGGTTTTGTCTCCTTTCTTTCATGTTGTGTTGAATATTTCCTATCTCCTCTTACATGAACTCCTTTTCCCTCCCCGTCTGTCTTCTTGCCGTCCTGTCATTCCTCTTATCTTTGCCTTTCTCATTGTTATGTCTGCCTTTTCTATTCTGTTCTCCCCTATATTTCTTTTCAGTTCCTCACCTGTAATCACTATTCCTTGTTTTCTATCATGTCATCATGTACCCATGTTTTTCCTTTCCTTTGCCCCTTTCCTTTCCTTAGTTCTTCTCTTAGGTCCATATTTCTTTCCTGCTTCCTTTCTCCCCTCCTTCTCATTGCCCCTCATGTTTTCCTTCACCCTACTCTATGTTCTGTCTCTCCTCTATTTTTAAACTTCTTCTCCTCCTCTTTTTTTTACAAGTGGATAGAGAACAAAGTGAAAGTAGTGCAGTTTTATTCACCACTGACTCTGGTGTGTGACCCCCTGGTCACGGGAACGAGCTCGGAGCAGGGGATTGTGGGACGTGTGATGGCTGAGCAGCTGTGATGGGGTCAGGGGTCAGCAGCCCTGACGACGGTCTGTTGCCGGGACAGAGGCGGTGGCGTGGTGGTTGCTAGGGCACCAGTAGGCTTCGTGGTGCTCCCGATGGAGCATAGAGATGGGAAAACTGGGGGAAGGGACCAAGAGAAAGAGAATAAATAAAAAGAAATCAACAAAGACAGGAGGTTAAAAAGCAAGATGAAGGGTGGGAACAGGAGGAAAGAAAGAAAAAAGGGGAAAAACAAAAAGAAAAAAAGAAAAAGCAAGACAGACAAGGGAATGAAGAAAACTAAGAACATACAGGTTAATGTTTAAGGTCTCTTATAATTCTAATATTTTTTATATCACTAGTGGTTTTATGAAGTATGAGAAGATGATTGCAGTTTTTAGTATCTTTTTTATTGTCTGCTTGTATATGACGACTATCAGTGTAAAAAGGGTGTAAAATCAGTTATATTAACTTCTGCTTTTTTACATTTTACATTCTTTCTGTGTGGAGTTTGCATGTTCTCCCTGTGCTTGCATGGGGTCCCTCCGGGTACTCTGGCTTCCTCCCACAGTCCAAAAACATGCATTCTAGGTTAATTGATCCTTCTTAATTGCCCGTAGGTGTGAATGTGAGCGTGCATGGTTGTCTGTCTTTGTATGTGGCTCTGCGATGAGTCGGGATAGGCTCTGACAGACCCCCGTGACCTTGCAAAGGAATAAGCGAGGAATGGAAAATAGATGAATGTTGCTCAGTTTCAGATAGTTATTTAATAAAACAAATGTATACTTGGATGGAACCATAATGGAAATAAACAGGCTTCTGCTTTTTCATGCCATCGCTGAGCACAATTCACAGCCTGGTGTCGTAAAATAGTTTGTTAAAAGCACAGTAAGTCATGCAAAGTGTTGTTACTATACGTTCTGTGCATCATTGTAGACCATGGCCTGTGAAGAACGACACCTGCTCTGTGTCTTTTAAATCATATAACTCCATTTCTCAGATCTTTACATTGACTTCCTGTTTGTTAAATAATTGATTTCAAAATACTAACTGTTAGTTTCAAAAGCACTGTCTGGTTTAAAGCCAAAATACATTTTGGACCTTCTGGTTCATTGTGAACTGGCCAGAGCCCGCGGGTCGTCAGCGTCAGGTCTACTTTCTGTTCCCAGGGTCAGAACTGAACGTGGAGAGGCGGCGTTCAGTTTTCATGCTTCTCACATGTGGAACAAACTCCAGAAAACTACTGGTCCACTAGTCGACTTTTTATTTGCTTATCAAAGCAAGCGTTACCTCCCCACAGTGCACTTTTCTATTTTAGATTTTACTGTTTGATCATATTAGTTGTTTTAATTCTATATTGAACCTTCTTTTAAATGTTTCTCTGTATCTTCCTGTTTCCATGTAAAGCACTTTGAATTGCTTTGAACATGTGCTATACAAATAAACTTGCATCGCCTTAAACAGCATAAATGTATATGTGTAATGCTGAAAATAGAAATACTGTCATCCCTGTCAATAAGACAATGTGGTGCAGACCCTTTAATTCCATTCAAGCAACAAGATCTTCATATATTTTACAAAAACAAATAACCCAGTAAAAATCCTTTTTTTTTTTTTTTGAGCTGGAAATCTAGAACTGACTTAATGACTTAACTCCACTACTCATGAGCCAGTTGACAATTAAATCAAACACAAATCAATTGATCAACATACAGAGTGGCAGCAGATTTACAAACATAACAATTATAATTGTTTGTTCTCAAGTAACTTCTAACGTGGATCCCGTGTAAGAGTGTGTGTTTGTCTGCAAATTTGTTAACACATATATGTGTCTCCAGCAGTGTTTGCGAGTCTGGCAAAGTGCGTGCGAGCGTGCGAGCGTGCGTGCGTGCAGGTCAGTGGATGGAGTTAAACTGGTCATTGTTCTGATCAATGAGTGTCCCAGGAGACCTGAGGGAGCCGGGATAAATAGGTGCTTTTCACTATTCACCCTTATTTTACCCTGATCCCTGACTGCACCATGTATGTGTACATGTGTGTGTGTGTGTGTGTGTGTGTGTGTCTGTGTGTCTGTGTGTGTGTGTCTGTGTAAGAGAGAGAGAGAGAAAACATGTGCCGTAGTGTGTGAAAAGGGCCGGGGGGGGTAAACGTTCTCACATTCTGTACTAAAGTAGAAGTACAGGTACTTGCGAAAAAAAACTGATAAAAGTAGAAGTACGGATTCATCTTTTTTACTCAAGTAAAAGTAAGAAAGTACAGTCTGAAATGTACTTATGTTTAAAACAGAGAGTGTTTTTAAATACATTAAATTACATGAAATATGTTGCGTCGTCATCTAAGGGGGGTTAAAAAAAGTATCAAGCCCGTTTTGATAATGTAAGGAGTAAAAGTACAGATTTTTGGGTTTAAATGTTTAAATGCGTAAAAGTAAAAAGTCTTCATAAGAATAAATACTCAAAGTTCAGGTACCCTAACCTGAAAAATCAGCTTAAGTACAATAACAAAGTACTTGTGTAGCGTGTATGGTTGTTTGTCTATACATCTGGTCCTGTGATAGACTGGTGACCTGTCCAGGGTCTACACCTGCCTTACACCTGTAATGAGCTGGGATAGGCTCCCGGCAGACCCCCATAACCCTGTACAGGATTACGTGGGTAAAGAAATGGGGAAAGGAGGTTGCCTTCCTTTTCTTTAGTGTATTAAACATTCCTATATTAATTTTATTTTCTTCACTCTTACACCAATTTTATTCCACAATGCAGGACTTTCCCTGAACTAAAAAACTCCCCGCGTGGAATGTCCAGCTTTCCAGAAGACTGCAGTCTCTGTCTGTACTGTGTGCAGCGCTGCAGATTCAACAGGAAGATGTGAAAATAGGAGGTTCCCTGTTCAGCGCCAACAGTTTTTTAGTCTTCCATCAACTGGATAAAGCTTACTGTCTTTTGCTCAGTAAGAAGAATAAAGTTATAACAAAAGTGGCTGTAGGCACTTTCCAGAGACCCAAAACATGACCCCTGAGCAATTATTACATAAACGATGGCAGGTAAAAACTCCCTTGGTGGGAGAAAAACCTTCAGCCAAACAGTGGTTGTGTATGTGCTAACCGAAACAGCAACTTTTAACACAGCAGCTGTTAAACCAGAAACTGGTGGGAATTTATTTACTATATAAAAACATGCTTTTCACCCTCAGTGGTCCCTAACCCCTGGGCCCCAGCCCAGTACTGGTCCATGGGTCATTTGGTACCGGGCTGCACAGAAAGAAAATTTCATTTATTATCCGGATCTTAATTATGTTTTATTTTGAAAAGTATGACTTACTGTTGACACATGTCAAGACCTCAAGACCCGTGTCTCGGTCACATGATACGTCCCACTAAATTTTAACCCCCCAGCTGGTAAAAAACAAAGTTTCTTTGCGAAAAAGGTCCAGTGAGGAGACATATCGGAGACATGAAGGGAAGGCACATACATTTTTAATTTTATGAAAGACTTGTTGGTCTTGACAAAGGTGTCCCAGCACAGCAATCCATTGTCCATGTGGTTGTATCGGGTATCAATGAAAGATGGTTCGTGACATAACGTTAAATACACGTGTTTTGTTGCTTTTACCTCATTACTAATCTTACAATTCACCGATCCAAACTTTATTTTTTTAATGTTGCTACGGGGTGCCCATGCAAAAAAGAAATTAAAACTATCCAAACCTTTTTAATATGAGGTTGCTGTAGAAAGATTATTGCTACAATTTATTTCCAGGGGAAGATATTACAAATGTTAATTTATACAGAGTTTATTAAAAAACTATTTAAAACTATTAAAAAATATTTATTAAAAAATAAAGAAAAAGTATTTTTCCTTACAGTTTTCAGGTTGTGCTCTAATTGCTTTGTTGGTGTCACACTTCATTCATTGTAAACCTTTTGTTTGTGTTTCTCAATTCATGTGTATTTATGTCCTGGACTTTATATCAGTTTGTTCTTCCTCTCATTCTTTATTTTGGCGCATGTTCACCCTCCTTGGTTTCCCGCCCTTCCCACTGACAGCTGGGGCTCAGTTCTTTCCCGCCAACCAGCCAGCTGTCCATACCAGCCAGAGGCATTTGAGAGGTGTGTGTGTGCGTGTGTGTGTGCATATGAGTGTGTTTTACATAACAGGCTATTCCTTTCTGTCAGTTTCCATAGCTGCCCTTCTTTCACACACTCACTTCACAGACAGGAAGGAACATGACACTCACATAAAAGGAACCCCTTCTTCAGCTCCAAATCAGCAAATAATAAATACACACACACACACACACACACACACACACACACACACACACACACACACACACACACACACACACACACACACACACACACACACACACACACACACACACACACCCGTAGCCAAAAGTATTAAGCTGGATTGTACACACATGCACCTGCTCATTGTGAGGAGGCCAGTTGTAACTGGCTGCTTGTGTTTTCCCTCCATGTTTCTGGTGCTTTAGTCCACTATGGCATCAGAAACATGGAGGTACAGGGCAACAGCCTCACCTCACAGTGTATTGTATTAACACCCATTTGACACATGGCATTTTCTGTTATGAAGCGTAACTCCCAAACAGCCACGACCTTAAATGTGGTTAATTCACCTCCTTTTTCCTTTGATGTCCACCTAGCGATGCTCTGAATGGGTAAGCTTCTTCTTTTCCCAGTCAGCCATGGTGATCAGGATGAGTAGATGGGTTTTCATATCCACATACATGAACCAGTTTACCTGTCGTTAAGTATCGCCTTACTTATCAACGTTAAAGGTTGTGTTGGCACATAATGATTAGGCTCAGATAGGTTTAGGTAACGTTAGCAGAGTCTAAAGCACTGTGGATAAAAATAGTCTATTGTCTATCCTGGCATGACGGGTATCCCAATAGTCTGGTATACTGTTACCACAAGTACTCCAAGCACATTAATTTACCTTCTTTTTTTTGTTATAACACCATACAATACATGAGGGTTGAGGATCTTCTAGTGATTTTCTATGAAGCTGAAACCTCCAGATGTCCAAGTACGAGTCCCTGTGGAACTGACACTCAACAGCCATTGGCTCAACTACATTAGATGGGCAGGTCATACCGATAGGTCACTAGAGACAATGCAGTTACACAGGTGGTTCTGCTCATACTACCCTCATTGTTATGTAAGGTGTCCATCAGATTTGAACCTGCATGCTATGTCATACTACTAGTGAGTACTGATATTGCCAAAATATAATACACTGTATAAATTGTGTGAAAATCACAGAAGCTGCAGTATGTGGAAAATACCCAAATGTGTGATTTACTAAAGAGCTTCTTGTATGCATCTGACTAACTCTGTACCATGGTACACAATATGTATCCCTTGATGCAATGGGCCATTTTAGCTGAAGCTGGCTTCTTCCTTTGCTGTAGATTTATCACTTTTAGAGAAGAAAAACAGAAAACAGCTGACCTTAACTCAGGTATCCTGAGTAACTGATACCCATGAAGTACATGTACAAGTGGATGTATTTTGAAAAAAATAACCCTCATGCCTTAACTTAATTATAATATTATGACACATTTTCACATACAGGAACACACACACAGATACAGTCAACTGTAAACCACATCCAGAGTTCTGGCTGTATACTCCAACTGACAGCAGCTGTGTTCGTTAAACCCTCTTCGCTCAAACATTACCACACTAACCACACACACACACACACACACACACACACACACACACACACACACACACACACACACACACACACACACACACACACACACACACACACACACACACACACGCACACACACACACACACACACTCATGCAGAGTAAGCCTTGTGACACTCTTGTCTTGTTAACTGCTTGGATTATCAATGTGAGGCAAGCAATGTGGTCAAAGCGGCAAAGTTGTTTATCAACACTGTGAGGCTACATGCACGCACACACACACACACGCACACACACACACACACACACACACACACACACACACACACACACACACACACACACACACACTAGGTTAGGTCCCCTGGTCCATGTCAATGGTGGACACTGAGCATAAGGACACTGTGTAACATGCCATGTGTTTCTCTGTGTGTGTAAGCATGTTTGTTTATATGTCTGCCATCAAAAATGTGTAGCAGACCACCCCTAAAACACACTCACACACACACACACACACACACACACACACACACACACACACACACACACACACACACACACACACACACACACACACACACACACACCTCTGTTAACGCTGCTTCTTTTCCTGTAGTAATTATGTCACTTGATGTTTGGTCTGCAGACTTCTTGACGGGAGACACGTGTAGCTGTGAACGCACTCACACATACTATGCTGTGTGTGTTCAGGCCAGAGCGAAGAGAGGTGTGTTTGTTTTTGACTTTTTTGTGCATTCATGTGATGTGGTCTGTCCTGCCTTATAGCAAAACATTGATTATATATATATATATATATATATATATATATATACATATATATATATATATATATATATATATACATATATACATATATATATATATATTAGTCCCAGGGGGAGGACGTGGTTTTGTATGTAGAGCAATGGGAACGTGACCTTGCATTGCCACGAGTGTATTTAATCTGTACAGAGATGGGAATCCGCTGGACAAACCACTTCTACTTATAATTATGCTTAATTTAAAAACTTTACAGTTTGCCTAGAGTGCTGTGCATACCAAAAACTCAGAAAAAATGGCCATAATTGTTGTGTTACCATGCTTTCCAGCCCTTCGCTTCAGGCCAGTTGTCATGGAAACATAATGCTTGAGTGATATTGACCAATGTCAGCAGTGACTGTTGGTATGTAGCTGTGAGGCGTTCGGCCTAGAGTCAAAACAAAATTTGAGAATAAGAAACAAACCCATTAAAAAATTAGGATAAATGTATATAATATTATATATGAAAACAACGTTGGTTTTTCTTTTCTTTTTTTAAGCATCTAAATCATGAATTGCTGAAAACTTTTCCTGCAGCTTCTGCTATGTTTGGTTTGTGTCAGTATTTGGAACTGTTTCCTATTTGTTTAACACAATACCACGTCGCTGTTTACCTGAAATGAATTTTAAAGCAAGCACGGTGGCTTAGTGGTTAGCACTGTTGCCTCACAGCAAGAAGGTTCCCGGTTCAATTCCCGGCCCGGTGGGTCTTTCTGTGTGGAGTTTGCATGTTCTCCCCGTGCTTGCGTGGGTTTCCTCCGGGTACTCCGGCTTCCTCCCACAGTCCAAAAACATGCAGTGTAGGTTAATTGATCTTTCTAAATTGTCCATAGGTGTGAATGTGAGTGTGATTGGTTGTTTGTATGTGGCCCTGGATAGACTGGCGACCTGTCCAGGGTGTACCCCTGCCTTTCGCCTGATATGCGTTGGGATAGGCTCCGACAGACCCCCGTGACCCGGAAACGGAAAAAGCGGGTATAGATAATGGATGGATGGAATTTTAAAGCACAAAATGACATAAACTTACTGTAAGTGCACTTACATTGTTGTTAATGTGATGGGGCTTCTCGAATAGTCAGTGTCAGAGAGGTTTTCTATGGTGAAGCAAAACAACTTGATTTGACTTGAGCTGATAACAACACTGCTTCTCTAGTGTCATTAGGACTTTATAAATGACACAAATATGACAGTGACCAGTTTTTTCTCAATGACTTTTCAATAACTTTTACACATGTTTGAACATGATAGCTTTGGCTGCTTACTGGATGTGCTTTACACATTTACAATTGTTTTATTGTCTTTATTAAGTCTTTATTGACAGGAAACAGACTGTTGTTGTAAGTCGGTCTGTCAGCTGTTCCAGGCAGCAGGAGCAAAGAATTTAAAAGCTTTTTTGCCAAGTTCAGTGCGAGCTCAGGTCAGTAAAAGGAAATCATTAGAGCGCAGACAATAGTTACTCAACTGAGAGTGGATTTATAGATAAAATATTACCAACGTGAAGGCTTGCATAGGGACAGGGAAGGCCACTAAACTCTAGTATAAAGGGCGCAGTGGTGAGTAAGAGCTTTCCAGTTGATCACAAACCTTAAGTCACCGTGGTACACGGCGTCCAGAGGGTGTAAGGACTGAACAGAGGCCTGCGTATACAACAGGTCACCATAGCCCATCAACAGGGGAAACGTTTCAACTAGCTTTTTTTTTCTTCAAGATAGAAAAATTAGGATATATTTCTCTGCCCTGCAGAGTTTTAATGTTGGGAGGGGAGTCAATTTCCTTCCTAGCATTATAAAACAACATAGCTTTAGTTTTAGTGTCATTTAGCACTAATTTCAAATCAAGCGCTTGGGACTGTATGATATATTAAAAAAAAGGTACATGACAGCTTGAACAAAGATAACAGCAAACAGTAAACCACAGTATCATCTGCATAAAAATGAAATTGTGTATTTGAAATATTTTGACCCAGATTGTTGACTGGAATAGTAAATGAAATAGGACCCCATTTACAGAGCCTTGTGGGACGACATTTTCTGTAATGGAGAGGTTAAAAATGCCAGTCAAAGGTTGTTCAATAAGATCAGGTGCAAGTTTTTAAAAATATGGTTCCATATTATCTGGGCCTGCAGGTTTCTGGTATCCATTAAGAGTAAAGCTCTGTGAAAATCATTTACTGTTACAAAATGAAAGGACTGAGCAGACTGACTTGGGACAAATTCATTGGTCCTGTCAGAAAAGGGAGGAGCAGGGGACTGATTAAAACCAGAGGATATAAATAACAAAATATGAGTTCTTCTGTGTTGTTTTGGTTTTCTTCTGTCAACTGTTGAGAACCATAACACCCAGTAATACTGACACTGTTTGTTGTTGGGTAATGGGGTCAGGGGAGGCCCACTGTGGAAAACAAACTGGGACCAATAACAATGCTAAATGGAACAGTTCAGTGGTCTGGTGCATTCACTCACATGGATGATGTTGTAAGAAAAGAGAAGGGAATTCGTGTTTGTTATGGTAATAACTGTTAGATTTGCCTGGACAGCTGCTCCAATAAATACATTGATGATGCCAATAACGCTCTGAAGATGTAGAAGATGAAGTGTGTGTTTTAGGTTCTTAATCATATCATAATAACCAAACGCTGCTCAGCTCCATGTTCTTGTGATGCTCTGATGAATGGAACAAAATCTTACAGCTATGATCAAAGAAAGCAGGAAACACTGACGTTAACTTTAATTTAAATAATGTTTTTATTTTTCTGCATACTTCTGCTATTTCTGTTATATTTCTATGAGTTTAATTACCATTTTAATTGCTATCCATATTTTACTTTACTAATTCTCTCTTTCATAAATGTCTGACTCAGTTTATGACCAAACAGTGTCAATACAGAAAATGCAGGACTTGATTCAGACCTTGCTTTAAACTGGATCCACGGAAATCCAATCACAAGTGGCCAACGCGAATGACGTAGTCCAATCAGTCAGGTCACATTTGAAGATATTTTGCAAATATTGTGAGAACATTGTCTTTTTAGCCTCAACACAAAATCAAATCCTGGGACACATTCAGGGACCAAGTAATAAATTGACGACATCAACTTAGGCAGTGACTCTTTTGATTTTATTTCCAAATGTGCAACGTCATTTCTTTAATAAATTTTGAAAAAAAAAGAAGATTACAAAAAGATTTGTAGTGGATCTTTTTCATATTATTTCCAGCTTCTTTTATTTTATTTTTAGATGCATTGTGTAGGCAGCTGAGCAATTTGGAGGTTAGTACTGTTGCCTCACAGGAAGCAGGTTCCTGGTTCAAGTCCCAGCAGGGGGTTTCCTTTGTGTAGTTTGCATGTTCTCCCTGTTCTTGTATTGATATTCTCTGAGTTATCTTGCTTCCTCCCACACTCCAAAAACATGTATGTTGGGTTAATCGGTGATTTTAAATTGCCTATGCGTGTGGTGGTTTGTCCATATGTGGCCTTCTGATGTACAGGTATCCTGTTCAGGGTGTAATTTTGCCCACAGAGAGCTGGGATAGGCTCCAGCAGACTCCTGTGACCTTGAGTAGGAAAAAGTGGGCATAGATTATGGATAAATGTGCATTAAGCTTTGTCCAGCTGAAGCCTTTAAAATTAACACATTTGGTGCTTGCAAGTGAAAATGATGGGCATGTTTATTTGGATATTGAGCAGGAAGGTCAAATTCATTCACTCAAGATGCATTTGAGTTCACATTTATTGTCTGAACATGTACTGACTAATCTCTTCCCCCTTATCTTATTCCTCTGATTTGACTTTGACTTCCAAGGGACATCGCCAACGGATGCAATTGTGACGGTTCCTGGACACCACTGGATAAGCATACAATAAAACAAAGCATGTGACGTTGGTAGAACAACAACCAGACTAATATCCACAAACGACATCCAAAAGCAAAATGTTATACAGTGGATAAGGAGCACCAAGGAATGACTGGTTCCCATTTTGTCATCAAAAACTTGTAGATCCAAAGTGTTATTGAGTATTCTGTTGCCTATATTGTTTTTTTTTTGTGTGTTTTTTTTTTAGTAATGGCTCTTGGCTATTCCTGAATGGGTCAAGCCACAAAGCATGCCCCTACCCCCATCCCATTAGGACTGGATTGCTTCATTCCGTACTAGGGTAAAATATCTGTAAATGGAAGTGTACCAGATCCATTTCACCAGAGATGTCACCACGCTGGCCTGTGACCACATTTCTCAGGATGCAAGTTAATATAAAGCCTGAACAGGGCCTAGGCCATTTTTTTACATGCTCATGGATGCCATAATTGATCCAAAGTGCTTTATTACTGTCAACAGTAAGTAAATACAGTAGCATTCAAACTGCCACAAATTGTAATATTGATTGTCAATGATTAGGGCAGAATTAATGTTTGGTTCCTGTCATTTTTTAACTATGTCTCTGAAGCCCATTGTATCACACTTTACTGAAGACTAAAATAGTTTCTGGAGCTTTTGCCTATACAGACTCTCAGTGAGGACACGTATGCAGTAGTTTTTAAATGTTACTGATTCCCTCACTGTAATTAGATGAGTTCAGATATTCATATGATCTTCTCTGGGAAGCACAAGTGCAACTTTGAGAGCAGTGCAGTGACTCTGAATAGCATCGTGACAGCTGAATGGAAGACTGCGTCCACAATGAGGCTGTGTTTAAAAATATAAAAGAGAGAACTTTTAACCCTACTGACCTCATATTATTCTGGTTCATAGCCAACATTCTTGCAATACCAGCACAGGCCCTGCACACAGAGGCAAAAAGAGCTCAAAGAACATTTTACATGCTGAGTTTTAGAAAGCAACATAATATCAAAGCTCATTTTAAAAAAATAAGTCGTATGATGCATTTATGTGTTGTTTTCAAAAAACTAATAGTTCTTGTCAAGATCTGTATCTAGTTAAGGGACTTCTGTGTCATCCATAAAGCACGATGTACACATTCTCCATTAAAAATATAAATATCAATACATAAAATGGAAATGATGATGATTGGCATGTAAATCCCAATTCACCTAATTAAATTAAATGGCCCTTCTCTTTTTTAAGGGAAAATCCAACAGCGGGGACTTCCACTGGCCAGCATCGCAGTACCAAGAAGCTTTAATTACAATTCAAACCAGAGCGATGGTGCTGCTTGGATGTATGAGTTTGTGACTTTGTGTTGATAATTACCGACACACATCTTTACTCCATTTCTGATAACTGGATGCTTCATGTGATGAATTTACACAGTAACAGTAGGATTAATATGATGTTTTCAAAACAGAAGGAACTGCAGTCCTGGTCTTAGTTTTCATAAATGAACTTTTTCTTGTTTGGTTATGATCCGGGCTTGTTTTGCAGCCACAGGACCTGGGCAACTGGCTATTTAAAATGAAAGACTACAGCATTGTAAGAAATTAAACTCTGGTCATGAACAAACTGAAGGGCCTTAGAAGGAAGTTCTGTGCAGTCAATGACCAGAACAACAGCAGTGTCAGAAGAAGAGGGGACTCAAATATTGATTTGTGCTACAGTATTTGGGGGATCATGTTATGATCCACCACCACTCGATAGCGCCTCCGGACTCCTCTTCTGTTCTGTCCACATGGCTTCAGGCACCAGGGAGCCAATAACACCCTTTTCATTTACACTGTGTGGTCCAGCCAACATCTCAAGCAATATGATACAAATGCTATGTGGGACCTTAAGAGAGCTGTGTAAGAATAATAATACAACAATGTGAGAAACTGATATTGATACTGATAATATTATTACGTGAAATTAATTCAACTAGAGGTGGTTTTACAAACTATTGTATCAAATGTTGTACTTTAGTTTTGGACATCAAATCTCTCTAGTATAGATTCTTTTCAGTAAATATTGACAATATAACATATTATAGTATGATAATGTGTCCTTGTAAGGTCTGTGTAGGGCTACTGGAAAAAAAGGTCTGATTCATCTCTAAACCTTGGATTCAGGAGGAACAATGTGGACTCCATCCCAGGTGTGGAACACTGGACCAGAAAAGAGTTTGCTGAAAAAAGCGACTGAACTCTCCCTTAGAGGTAGGGTGAGAAGTTGAGGCTTAGAGTAGAGCCGCTGCTCGTCAACATTGAAAGGACCCAGCTGAGGTGGCTTGGGCACCTGATGAGGATGCCTTCTGGATGCCTCACCCGGGAGTTTTTTTAGGCATGTCCAACTGGAAGGAGGCCCTGTGGCAGACCCTGGGCATGTTGGAGAGATTATATCTATAAGCTGGCCTGGGAATGCCCTACTGTTCCCTAGAAGACCTGGAGAAGGTGTCCAAGGACAGGGAGGTTTGGGCCTCTCTGTTTAGGCTGCTGCTCTAATGACCTGGATTTGGATAAGCAGATATTAGTTGTTGGATAATTTGTAACATATTGTTTTGATATTGTATTAAAATCTAAATTTAAGAATGATTTAATTAGGTTCAATTTACATGTAAGACCTTTCAACTTAAAAGGTGGGTTTAATTTTTTCATCACTTGACTTTATTTCCAAAGTAAAAGAATTTATGCAGCAAACAGCTGAAGGCGAGAGGTGCACACACACAAACACACATACGTAAAACAGCCCCCTTAAAATAACACAGCAGCAGCTGCTGAGGAGACTGCTCTCATTTAGCACCAAACTACACCTCCAGTCTGTTGCTTCACACTGTAACAGAGGTCCGAGGCTGTCTGGAGTGAACAAGGTCCAGTCTGTCTCACGCACGCTCACACACCTTAGCAACCGTCCGCCAGTTGTGGCAGTTGACAGTTTGGCATGATAAGTTTGTGTGTGTGTGTGTGTGTGTGTGTGTGTGTGTGTGTGTGTGTGTGTGTGTGTATAAATGATGCAGACATTTGTCCTGGCAGACATTTGTAGAGAACATTTGAGAGTGTGAACAGCATCCTCAGCAGGTTCTGCACAATGTTTCATGCATACATTTGCAGACCTTTCTACAGCAATTGGTCTAGTCACTATTTTTAGAGATATCAATGAGCACTTGAACCGGCACTTGTACACTCCCTGTTCATCAGCAGTCTTCACATAGTGTTGGATGACAGTCCCTGTCACTGCATAAAAGTAAATCAAAATTGTTTTGCCAGGGCCTTTTGCTTACTAAGGCTAATGGGTAGGCAGGAGGTACCACGGACACATAATTAGAACTTCACCTATTCTAGCCTCCTCCATCCTGACTAACTTAGACCAATCAGGAGATTCTGAAATAAAAAATTATGTATTTTATCCCAGTAAAAGTGTGTGGTGATGCATTTCTTTTCAGAGCAACATCTTTTTTTGATCAGACCTTTGATCAGACTGTAAAAACAAAAGCCAATATCTTAGAGCAGGTGTAAAGACTTGTCAGGGCAGAAACTTTACCATAAATTTCACACATGTCCCACACAATGAGTACTCCATATGGTTGATGTTTGCACTTTTATAATGTTTATGCAGGAAAAATGTTTACTATGAGACTCTTTAATGTGCTACAAAGAAGTTTTTGTAATTGAAGGAATATTTATTTATTTAATTTTATAAGTTATGACACCACACCACACACATCAATGATGATGAAACTAACTCACACAGCCAAAGTGAACATCATGGGACAGGTGACTCAAGGAAGTAATGATGGAAGAGAAAACAAGAGACTGACTGAGCAAGAGACCAAACAAGATCAACACTGGGGCAATGTCGCAAAAGCAACTTCCTCAACTACAGAGGGAGCTAAAAATAGTAAAAAGTCCTTTGTTCCATCTGCACATCACCTGTAATTTCTGAAGCCAGACAGATTTCTAGTATCCTAAATAGGTGCAGGTGTTGAAAACTTAACAGTTGACCTACAGTCAATGAGAGAGCAAGGGCTAGGGTGAAGTCACCATAAGAAAGGAAACCTGAGAAGCGACAGCAATGAATAAAAAAGCATCAACATGTTCACAAATACTGTGCACGTGTTTAATATCTGTTTGACATATGCAAAGTGTTTGCAATCCACCAGTAAGCACTTGTGACAAATCTGAGTTGTTCACACAAAAGGATCGATTGGGGACTCCTGACCGCCGACCTCCTGTCTCTTTGTTATTAAAGTATCATCAAGCTCTGAGGCTGGCAAATCAGGCCTAAATTCATCCAATTTGAAATGGCCTTCATCTGCTAATGTTATAAAATGTGTGGTCAGAGCCATCGTTTGTGGTTTATAGTTCAAGTTGATACCCTTAAGGCTTGGGCTGCACTTTTAATTGCCCTAAAATTTATGGAAAAGTCATAAACTCAATATTTTTATGTGCAAATTGTCATCATTTCTGTTTTTCGGTGTATGAATAGTGTGTCGCATCATTCTGCTCCAGCAACATTCAGTCTAATTTGCTTATGTTGGTGCATGTGCATCTTGTGGACAAAGAAACATGCAGCAGACTTGGGTTTACCTCTGACCTCGAGTCTTCAGCATGATCCTTAGCTTTATTAGATTGTTGCACTGAGGAGGAGAAATAAGAAACAGAATAGAAAAGTGCAAAAGAAAGAAAAAGAAAAAACAAAGATGTGAGTTTAAATGAGGTTTTTGTAAGATCAATTAAAAAAAGAAATACAGAGAAGCACCAAACATGCCTCTCTCAGGTTTTATTCCAAAGTGCCTACTGTTGAAGTAGTAGACCACATGCTGAACATGCTGTGAGCGTCTGGACCACTTAGTCAGCTTTAATGTGAAAAATAATCTTTTTATTATTGTCACGCGACAAATAGGATTCTGTAGATTCTGCGTCTGCCTTTTTTAAGACGGTTTCAAAGTGATCTGATAAAATAATGTATGGATTATGTTCCCATGGCTTTGGTGAATAGAAGTCTTTATTACCCAGATGCCCCGAGGGCTTGCTGGTCAGCATGTTGCATCATAGGGAGCAGCTGGCACCGAACGGCCTGTGTTCGTGTATTAGCATGTGTGTGACACGTTGTTAGATTCCAGGAAACAGGAAACGTACTGGCGGGAAAAAATTACAGCAGCAGGGGTAGAATGGGGGTTTAGTCCTTTGTCAAAGCATAATCCAGTGGACGCGCTTAACACTCTGTTCATTCACAGCCCTTCCCCCGAACACGCTTGCACACTTTTCTTTTGGACAAGATACTCCTCCAGGAAGCAGGGCCAGCTGCTGCTTCCCTCCTTGAGGGCTGGACTGTGCATGGGAAGTCTGGGATTCCTTCTCCAGGAAAGAAAGAAACACAGGATAAAAGAGCGCTGTGATGCATTGGCGGTATGTGCAGAGTGGAGGTCAAGTGCAGTTGGTCAGTTGAAGGGATTTAAGGAGACATGCAGTCCGCTGGAGGAATAAAAGACTGTAGACAACATGAAAACATATGCAGAGACACATGCAGTTCTGTGAAAGAAGGATGAAACAACATCACTGACATTATAGTGAAACCGTTTCACACAAGCTCTAATATAGTTTGTATATGACTTGATGCTCTATATGCTCACGACCTCAGTTATCGTCACCTAATTAAAAAAAATATCAGAATAAATATTAAATATTAAATATTCCAGAGTTAAATAAACCCTATTACTAGACTGTAAGTAGTGTAAACATTCCTTGGGCAGCAAAATCAATTCATTTGAAAAAGGTTTGAATTAGAAGGGAAAATATGTTGGTAGCGTAATGGTCATTAGCCAGTGAAGGTGAAGAAGGACAGAAGGACCTGCTCTTATAAGCCTCTGAGAAGACTCAAAACATTCAACTGAAGTGACAGTGCAGGTAGTGTACCTACAGACTAACCAAGGGCATTTTTACTTTTTATTTGTGCAAAAAGTGTATAAAAAGTGACTTTTTGTAGTGGAATGTCCTTCCAGTTTCTTTGTCGGCATCTTAACTCTGTACCAGTCAACTACCAAATGTCAGATTTAACACTGTAAGTAGACACATATCCACTACATTCCTAGACCTCTCATACTAAACAAACTGGGAGACAGTGACAACATGGGGGTGAAATAAGTGCTGTGTTACTAGACAATGCAGAAAGAAGTAACTGGTACGTGTAGATTGCCACAAACTCCCTGCAAAAGATTAAATCAGTCACTGGGACAGCGTTACCGGACAGCCCCGTTCAGGTTCGCTGCTTGTCAGAATGTCTGTGAGAAGAAAACAGAATGACACTGCTGTATGTGCTCCATGGGAACAACCACGTAGAGGCGTTCTATGTGGTAGAAAGCCACGTAGAGGCGTTCTATGTGGTACAAACCCACGTAGAGGCTTTCTTTGTGGTACAAACCAAGTTTACTTTTTTTCAGTGCTGTAGTTTACTAAGTGCTGACTGAAAAAAACAGAATAAAAGTAGTCAGTGACCAGAGACATTAGGGACTTTTTGCTGAATATGGACTGTTAAATTGAGGAAATTGTCTGTATGTAGACTGTGTAATGCCTTATGAAAGTAGATACTGGACAGGGAATATTGTGCCTTTGTGCAATCAGTATGAATGCACATCTAGAGAGCGCAGGGGGAATGAAGAGGGGATCTCCAGTGTGTCTATAGAGTGGTGATCTCCAAATGAAACTGGCCTATGACTGCAGTAAATGTGTGCAGACTCTTATTTTTTTTTTGATAGTGAAATATCCTATTTGACTAAACACTTGCGTGATTAAAAGTTACCAACAACTTTGGGTCAATATTTATGTCTCAGATTCATCAATATGTTCTTTTCTCAACTGTAGCCATTGTTAATCTCAATGACTTTTTACTTTCATCAACCGTCCACACTGTTTTACTCCTATCAGGGCTGCAAATATTTCCTGGAACCTTTTCCCAGCCCATAAATCAGCAGCATAAAGGTAGATAGAACTGCTGTTTTTTTTTTCTTTTGCCCTGACAGGGTACTGTTAGTGTCAATGAGTTCATTTCAGAAGGAGAAACATAGCCAGCACATGATAAAGATGCTACCACCATCTCAACACTTATTTTGCTGTTGAACAGTCAGTGATTGGTGTCTTACCCCGTTACACATGTATTTATGAGATTAATCAAAGGAAATTAGCACTACAGGCTGATTGACTAATCTTTGCATTTACAATTTATAGCAGATTGGTCCATTATTTACAGAAGAATAAAAGCTTAAATCTTGTGAGGAGAAAGTATGTGACGGAAAGAGTTAATCTGCTATGCTATTATTAATTGATTTGAGGAAATCTTAAATGACCTGAATGAATCCATCCATCCATTTTCTCGAACCTCATTGAACCTTTTTGCTGTGAGGCAACAGTGCTGAACACTAAGCTGTTATAAGCTGTATATATATATATATATATATATATATATATATATATATGTTGTTATATTTATTTTGATTTTACTGGACCCACTGCTACTTGAGATATCACACAGGCCTCTGTAGATGTGGGATGCCTCAAACACTCTTGTGACAAGATTTGTGAGGTTCTTTATGTGATAATGATGACAAGCTATCGTTATCATTTTTCTCATGAGACTTGGTTTCATGTTTCTCCTACCTAAACTAATCTAAACAGCAAGTGACAGAATGCAAGAAGGAATGAGAGAATGTCTGAAAAAAAGACAAAAAAATAAAGCCTGCAAAAAACGTTTGGCCTAAACATGGTGCACATCTGCATTTGTCTTTGGCCCACATTGGTCCTTGACTGAAAGTCATTGACTCAGGGTGAGTGCAGCTGTATAAATTCAGCTACGCATCTACCAGACATGGAACCAACTCTGCGTTGCACGACCCTTGCAAAACACTTGCAGTTGCTCATGTCAAAGCCAACCTGTACTTTTGACACCACATATCACCCATATGACGCATATTATCAAAGGTAGACACAGTTCTTGATCTCTCAGGCCCAACTGACATCAGGCCCAAATGACACTTGTCAGTATCATACAGCCATAGGTGGCAGAACTAGTGCAAATGAGGCCCAAATATTTTTTTACCTGGAGATGGATCGAAGGGAGAATGGAAAAAACAAGCAAATCAGTAGGGATAGATAAGCTCAGGCAACATTTCACCATGACAAACAAGCACAGCAGGTTGCAACAATAGGCTCTGGCCTTGTAAATAAGTCACTTACGACCTATTCAAAGGCCAATCTGAAATGGAGAAGAGCTAAAAGACGGAACTTCCATAACAATGGTCAGGCAGGGAGGCGATAAGGATGAATACTACAAGCATGAACTGTCTTTATTTGTGAAGTAAACAACCCATAGGCGTCATGTGGAACAACATTACAACAAAGAGGATATCTGTTTCTAAAGGCAATGTCCAACTTTCTCATTGAGAGCATAAGAGATTTAATAAAGCACCCAGAGGAGCTGTGTTTCCACTTGAAGCAAACTTAGTGTGAGGGCTGGGGGATATTTTACCCACTTACACATGATTCTGTTTTTATAGGAACAAATGACGCTTGACTCCCACAACTGCCTGGGTCTCCCATTATTCATACCCATCCTTAGACTGTAGAAAACAATGGAAGAAGCATTAACTCACGTGACTCAATGGTTTCTAAAGTACGGTTTTGAAGCCTCTTTTTCTGTGTACTGAGCCCAGCCATGTTGTCCAGGAAGCTGACGGGAACACCCCGACCATATAATAAATCAAAGTTAGCAGTGGCCACCAGCTCCTTCAGCCCATCCTTGCCAAAATGTCGGCAGATGTTTACAGTAGAATATCCCATTTTATGTGTTGACTCAATGGCAAAATCAAAAATTACTGTTGCATTTAGCCGACACTGGGTTAGTACAACTGGTGGTTTCTGGTGATTAGTTGCTAAGCATGGTGATGTGGTAATTACAGAAGTGGAAGTGATAGTGGCTAGCTATTGGCTTAGCCGACTGTCAGTCAGTCACATTAGATATAAATGCATTATTTATTAGTTTATATAAACTCTCCAACATGGTAAAAAATAACATTCACCTGTCTCAGAGTTGTCATGGATGTGAAAACGACTGAGATGAAACTGGTTTTTGAACCAGGCTGTGAATATATTTATTTCTACGCTAAAGTTGGACATTTTAAACTTGATGTCAGTGGGGACTGACTCGTTTTTGAATCTGCCTCCAGTGGTCAGTCGAGGAACTGCAAGGAATCGTAGTTCCGCGTGAGCCTCAACTCAGACTTAAGATGGCTGGCGCTAGTACACAACACAGACGTTAGGCACCACTGGAAACATATACTAATAGATAATTAATATATCAACCAAAGAGTGTTAGACTTTGCCACGATAGGTGGCAGTGTGTCTGCTGTTGGGCCTTACTGGATGACCAGCTACAGCACACAACATTACCAGAACAGTGAGCAACGTCTCAGTGACTAAACATAGTTTTAACCTGTTGATGAAGCCACTAACGTTGGATGTCTCGCGTTGGAAAATGTCAAAATAAAGAAAAGTGTCAAAATATAAAAATACAGCCCAGTTTTCTAAGCAAACTATTTCATCCTATATCACAACAGTGTTCTCATGGGTAATTAATTAATTCATTCATTGCATTAAAAATGTTTAAAAATATGGTATATACAATTATGTTGCATAGATCCCACATTTCCTTTGTTAGGCTTTCATATCCATATAATGGGTAGACTTTTTACTCAAGGCTACCCATGATGACATGTTTAATTAGAATAAAAGAACCTGTAGTGTCATCAAATGACCTAATTTCAGTCATGAATTGTTTAACTACTGAGGGGCGCAGCAGAAGCTCTAATTGAAAGCTGACAGCAGCTCGTCCATGCCAGGCTCATGGTGAGCTCTCACCCTCGATTAAGCCTCAGAGGACAGTTAGTTACGATCCTCTGCGTTCGTTTTGTCCAGACTGCTACACTGCGGTCTACATGGGAACATATGGAGCGGGTTCGGGACAATGGAGCTCTTGTCATGCTGGCCTCAACAAAGAGGCCAAAACAGGCTTAGATTGGAGGGGTGGGGGTGGAGAGGTGGGGTGGGGGGTTGGGGGTGGGTGGAGGGGTGGTTAGGCTCTTTAACATGTCATCCATGGGTGCTTGCTAGGAAGAGGTTTTGTGGTTGTTTTGACATTTTATTTGCATGTAACAAATAAATAACATTACATATGTTTAGAATTTTATTTTCCCTTAAAAGTATTTCTTTCTTAAATTCATTTTAAAGTTTTAAGTTTAAAGCTCTCATCTCATCTCTCATATTTGACGATTTTTTAGACCCAACATGAGCAAACTTTCATGTTCTATGTCCCGTCTTAGTTTCTGTTGTCAACAAACTATGAAACACAGCCCCACATCAGGCTCCTGGTTTGTATCAACCTCTATAAAGCAGCCCCTCCCTCATCCTTATCTCCACCCGAACCACTGCTAACTGACAGGGCCAGTGATACTTTACAGCCAAGTCACCACAGAAACAACACACAGACCAACAAAGTTCTGGGAGTGAACCTTTGATATTGGTTCCCAACTATATAATTATGTAATTAGACCTAATCAAAGATCTATTTTAAGTGGTTTGGTGTCATTATTGGTAAGGGGATCTGTGATTCAGTTTTTTTCTTTCATTACTGTGAGTGCATCACGGTTTTTCCACTCGTTTATGTGTTTCTGACGAATCTCAGTAAAAGCCAGGTCAAAATGCAGCCACTTTAGTTTGAATGCCATCATCTAATTCTCCATTCACTTGTCCACCGTTTAAATTTTCACAGGTAAGGATTTTACAGTTTTAAGATATCAGTACCACAACAAAAAAGTAACCCCTTGGAATGTGCTGGTTATCTATCTGCATTAAATTGCCATAAATTGTGACCTTATCTCCATTTAGGACATACACAAAAGCTGATAACACAAAGACTATTACAGTTCCTCCTGTCTTTGTTGGTCACAATCATTAAACTCTGACAGTGTTAGAGGGAAACGTAAATGAATCCTTGTAGTTAACAGCTGGATGAATCATCCCCCTGGACCTTCCGACTTCTGCTACGCTTCAGCTGGCAGACACTCCCACTCTGGGATCATCATGTTAGATATTTTGATAAACATGGGAATTCATTTAGACAAGTGTTCCACGTTCTGAGGCACAACATGAGACTCAAATTCTGCTCTCCCTCCACCATCCCTTCACTGCTGGGATGATGTTTTGGTGCTGGTAATCTATGGACCTTTTTACTCCTTACACGAGGCAATATTATTTAGTTTTTTTTCTTTTGCAGAGCAGCAGCTTCCTCTTCCTCTTTTCTGCCATGGACACCCTGACTGGTTAATGACTTAAGTGTGGTGAACTCGTGAACAGGGATTTTTGCCAGTTCCAGTGATGACTTCCAGTGATGATCCATAGCTACTATTTATCAGTTCATCTCTACCCCACTGAGGATTCTGTTCTTTTGGTCTCATCTTGGCTGGGCACCACTAGGAACAATACACAATACTACACTGTCTTCAGACATATTGCTAAATGTAATGTAATGTTTAAGCATCCAGCAGTCCATGGACAGATGCTTTTAACCAAAGAAATCTACAAATGATCAACTGAACACGCATGTAATTTGGACCCATGCAAACACACAAAGTCCACACAGAAAGACTCCTGCCGGGCGTTGAAGCAGGAACCTTCTTACTGTGAGGGACCAGTGCTAACCACCACTGCAGTGATTGTATCTCTTTCCATCTTTATGTAAAAAAACTATTCTTAATTACATACCTTCATCAATCTTCTTTTTGTAAAGCATCATCAACATCAGACAACAGGAAACTTAAATCTGTGAATCTGTTATAACAGAAGCTCTAAACTGTAACTTAGAAGAGGATCAGGTCTAAATTTATGGAAAATTAATGCAAGAACTGATTAATGCCAGGGGGTTAAGAAACCTTTCTCGCCACTTTATTACTCCACCATGAAAGTGTATAAAGCAAAATTAGTCAACTGTATTATGCAGAGAATGCATGCAAGAAATGCAAAGAAAAAAATATTCATGGAAAGAAAGAAACTAGAAAAGAAACTAGTTTGTAAAAACTTTCTTGTTACCTATATTACAGTCAAATGTGACTTAAATCTGCTTGAAATGCATGGATTGTTGGGCTTCATCGGGAATCCCCCCCCATCAGCACTCCTTTTGGATGTCAGATGTGTGGGGAGGGGTCTGGAATGACCATCGTTTGTAACTGAAGTGGATGATCTGACATTCACACCCAGTTCTCTCCGTGGGTGGCCAACTGTGCAGAACTGAGAGAGAAGTGAGCCACTGTACTCTTTAACTAGCACTTTAATGTACACTGAGACCAAGGAAGTAATCTCAAATAGGTTTAACAGCCCTTTTTTACATCCTGAGCATTGCAGCTACACATAAACATTTAAAAGTGCTCTCCTACTTTCACTCCACACAAACAGAGACTCACAAACATCCCACTCCCGCAGACAGTTATGTTGGTTTATGTAAGAACAGATTCAGTTGCTGTGTCACCCAGAAAGCCAGACCACAACATCAGAGAGCGAGACAGGGGGGTTGGGGGTGTGCATGCTGGGGTGGTGGTGGGGCGGGTGGGCGGTGGCGGTGGGGGCATTTCCCTGATAGATCATAACAAGTACAAGAGAAGAATGAAAAAAGGAAAGAGTTAAAATGAGGAAATAAAAGAGGAGTCTGTTACAAATTCAACCAACTAGAGGGAGGAAACCACACTGTTTAACAGTTATTTTTTTTAACTCTAAACACACGCGCACACACTCAACAGTAACGTATTGTATCAGTGAGGCCCTGTGATAAGACATATCTGCTGCGTTTTTTATTTTTACAGTTTGTCTTTGAACTGTTGCTCAGTTCAGAAGGTTTCTGAAATGGTGTTTCAATGTGACAAACTGATCAGCCACATGTTTGTTTTCAGCTAATTCATTCCAAACAGCTGGAAAAATGTCCTCTTTTAAAACAATGAGTGTACATTTTAGCCTTTTTTGGTCAAAAGTTAGTTAAATAATGATCTTCTTAATTAGTTATTTCAACCACTCTTTTTTTGTACATATCAATGAGCAGTTGAGTCAGCAACGAACACAACAGTCCAGGAATATGTACTATGAGACTAAAGAGACACACAGAGTTCATAACAGGAATATTGGCATATAGAGAGCTGCATGAGGAAGGTTCTCCGAGCACTGTGAGAGGACCTTCAGAAACCTAGGTTACGTCAGAATATCTGAAGTAGTGGAAAAGGTTCTCCGGAGTCCAGTCTCCAGTCCTAACTGAAACCCTAAATTTTGAGTCTAATCTTAGGGGTAGGCGAGAAGGTGTTTGGTCTCCATCTCCAACTGAGAGCCGCTTCCACAGGAAAGAAGTCTGAAAACTCTACATCCACATTTGGAAACTCTAGGAACCTCAAGTGAGCCTGCAGTCTGAAAGGAAGCTGGTTTGTTTGCATAATTTGGAGTTCTGAGTTTTGACAGATATGACAGAGCTTGGCTTGGATAACTTAAATAATTTTTTACTCTATTCTTGATATAACAGGAAGCCTAGGAAGATGAGATTCAATCAATGCTCCTAATTATCATCAGAACTCTCATTACAGCTTCTTGAACCACCTGGAGGCTGTTCAGATTTTAATGCATTTGACTTATAAGGAACTAACCACTGTAAGAAAGGATGACCCTAATTGTGCCAAAATTTCTAAAGTTTAAGGATGCAGTCCTGGAAAGGACAAATCCTGGTGAAGACTAGTTTGTTGGTTTCTCACAGTGATGCCATCCACAGTAACGATATGGCAGTGTGTTTCTGGGCGGTGCAGGTCCAACAGCCTCAGTCTCACCTGAATTTAGGGGCAGATTGGCTTCATCTGGCTTCATAGATAAATGTTGATGGATCACCTACATAACGATCAAGATTACATTACCTTAAGTATTACCATATTACCTTAAGCATTCCCATGGGCTCACCACCTGTGGGAGGGGCCATGGGGGTTGGGTGCAGTGTGAGCTGGGTAGTGGCCAAAGCCGGGGACATATGTCATCAGTTTGAAGATGAAGCATAACCCTGAAGTCCAGTCCACCACCAGCCCCTCATACCTCCAAAATCCTCCTTTTGTTGCTTTAAAAATGTAATGTAACAGTATTTTTATGAGTATTTCTCAACATGCAGAGTCAATGTATTCCTCTGTGTAGTTACAGTACGTTGTATTTACACATTACACACAGACTATTGGCATTAATGAAAGTTGTGGTTTGAAACAAATAAACAAATGAATGACGCTGCTGTGAGACTGGGTTGAACAGACATACTGAAGGTGTCCTGATAAACAAATGACAGAGGCAAAATCGTTCTCTTCAGATCTTCTTCAAAGGATAGTTGCACCATCACTGCTGAGACAGAATGAGAGGCTTGTTTGGTCTTTAAGTAGGTTGCACACAGACCCAAACAGATATGTAAAAGCTGAACCTGACACGCAGAATAACCAAACAAGACACTCATACAGCTGTGGCGCACGTTATTATTTCTATACAAAAAGGCTGGCATATTATCTGAAAACTAGTGTGGCACTGTTCTGGCTCTGTGTTGCTCAGTTTGAACAAATAAAGCTGGACAGTGGTGGAATGTTGCAATAAGCATCCACATGCACTGCCCTGAATTTGCATTTCACCACAAAAACAACCTTTTAAATAATAAATTGTCATGAACTGCTAAGCGAGTTGCTGATTCACTGCCGGTTCACAGGCCAGGATTCTTATTGTTCAGAAATGTGAAAATGAAAGGAATATATGGTTAATAGTCTGTAACAGAAGCATTTCTTTCTTTTAATTTAATTTTGTGCAGACATTGTCCAAGTTTCAATTGAAGACGGTGTTTCTGCCTCTTTGAAGAACCACAACTCACAAATTTGGGTGGGGTGATGTGTGCCCTTTGCAGATTATTCACACCCCATTTGGGCATTTTTGGAGTTTCAAGTCAACTAAAAAGCAGACAACATGCGAAACACAAAAAACTCCACACACAAAGACCACAAGTGGAGCTAACTCCAGGCTAACGCCATCATTGTTCATACTTTGGCGGTTGGACAACCATCAAATCTCAGGCCATTATCAGACTGAAAAGGTCTAGGATGCATCCATCCATAATGTATGATGAAAAATACTGTCTCAGTGAGAGTACAAAAGCCTGCCTTCATATCTCAGAGAGCGTGTGGTTAAAGCGGACTGAATAAAGTGTGTGACTGAACAGATTCTTCAAATTTGTCAAAAATGAATAACTGTTTTAGCGCTTGTTTAGTCCATCTGAAGTTTCATTGTCTAGCGATAATAAATCCTTTTAAACTCAAATGACAAAAAAGGGAGAAAACCCCATCATAATAGTTTAACAGCGTAATTTCAGTCGTGTCGATGGGAATTAAATGTCTAATAATCCATTTCAAATCAAACTCAGTTGCACTTTTCCTCCTTTTGCGTGTTCATTCTCTAGTTTTCAGCTTGACTGCCTTTAGCAGGCTTGAATACAACTGTGTAGTGAATAAGACACAGAATGTGTTTGGAATTTCCAAGACTTGTCAGGAGCTCTTCTGCCATATCGATCCGAAACAAAACTGCTGGACAGCCCGCTAAAGGAAGAAGAATGCTCCTTTAAGGGTTCAGTCATGAATTGGTAGAAAAGTAGCTTCATTCAGCTCCCTCCTCCTCTTGCGTTGCCCACCCTGCCCCCCAGCACACAATTATGATACAAGAACCCCCCCTAACTCTCCACTCCCTCCCTCCTAATTCCCACCCCAGCACACACACATTAACACACATTACCACAAATACACTCCCAGCCCTGCCCCCTGAAGCACACAGGCAGGGGGTGGGCGTTTATGGGTGGGTTTCCCCAACTATTTAAGCAGATTCCAGCAAATGTTGGAGGAACTTTCCGCTTGCAGTCACATTGCTCTACTTCCAAGCTCACTGCCTCCTTCACAAACGGATTTGGCTACAACCTCTACCACTTCATTTCAGAACAGATAATACAATTTTTTCCAAACCATCTCTGCCCAGCTCCAGAAGAGTTAGTCCTCCACTGCTGGATCAGACCTTGGGCTTGGAAGGTGGAGCGAATCATGCCCTCTGACTTTCTGACACCTTTCCTGGAGCTGGATGAGGAGTTCTGCAAGGTAGTGACCAACTTTTTTGACCAACTATTACCTGTACCTTTACCTGTACCTGCCATCCTGCCTCAGCTGCCCATCTCCTGTGAGATCAGCTTCATTTCTTTTTTGACTCGTGATAATGTACTGCAGAATTTGAGGAGGAAAGTTCTCTGAGCATGTTTCAGTTCAACAGTTCAACTTCAGAACTCAAGAACATCAGGGTGTAGTTTTTTTTCTGCAAATGTTTAATTTAATACTTTTTCATGAAGGGAAAAAGAAAACACGACAGTGTTACGATAATCTAACTTCTTCATCAGTGCTCAAGCTTATCTCTGCAAGATCACCAATTTAAGTGGTGTAGTTTTCAACGTGCTTTGGCCCTGCCAGTTTCACTTTGGCTCTCCAGGAATGCAAAAAAAAGTTCACATCTATTCTTCTTCCCTCTCTTCTCCTTTCTTTTGTGTGATAGAATTTCCGCAGCCTGGACACAACAGATGGCTCGTCCAACAGCTCACAGCAGCGCACTCAAAGAGTTCTGGGCTTCCAGAGACGCCATTCTCTGTGCCCTGTGACCCTCCCCAATTCCAAGTTCAACAGCAGCAGCTCTGAGATGACCGAGTCAGGCTGCTGGGGGCTCAACCTGGCCTCCAACCAACAGTGGAACCGAGAGGGTCAGCTTCCACGCTCCTCGCTCAGCCACATCCCCTTCAGAGTTGACCGCTCGGTCAGCATGATCGAGGGAAACATTGGCAACTTGGGGAACAGGGAGGACAAAATCTCAAATCTGTCGCTGCTCCCTCCACCAGGCCTTTGCATCAGCAACAGTTCAGTGGCCTCCACTGCCCCCTGCCCTTCCTCCAGAGCAGGGGTGCCACTGCCTCACATCTCTACACGGTACAAGACAGAACTCTGCCGCACTTATGAGGAGAGCGGAGCCTGCAAGTATGGTGCCAAGTGCCAGTTTGCTCATGGCTTGGACGAGCTGAGAGGCCTCAGCAGGCATCCCAAGTACAAGACGGAGCCCTGCCGCACTTTCCACACCATAGGCTTCTGCCCATACGGTGCCCGCTGTCACTTCATTCACAATGCTGATGAGCTTAACGCCGGCAATGCCGTTGCTCCTCCCCAGAAGCAAAAGTTGAGGCCTCCTCTGCTGCGGCACAGCCTCAGCTTCGCAGGCTTCTCCTCCTCTTCCAACAGCTTCCGACCTGTTGAAGAGTCGCAGTCCTCCTCCTTTATCTTTACACGAGCCGCTTCAGTCTCGCCCCCTCCATCCTCCATTGGGAGCCCGGAGCTCCTCTCCCCTCTCTTTCCCGATTCTGGGGCACTAAAGCATTGCCCCTGCCCCTTCTCTGGCATCAGTGACCTGGCAGGAAAAGGCGGCGACTCCGCTCTGCGCTTCTACGCTGTAACCGACTCCATGAGCAGCAGGTGTCCCACCTCTAACTTCACTTCCAAAAACCCTGCTCCCACTTACCACCTCCCCCAGCAGTTGCCGGTGCCTCTGAACGGCTGCCCGGGCCTCCAGCGCTGCTCCTCGGCTGATTCTCTCTCTGAGGAGGGTTACACGTCCTCCTGCTCCCTCAGCTCGTCCTCCTCCAGCGGCACGGAGTCGCCAAGCTTCGAGGGTCGCCGCTTGCCCATCTTCAGTCGCCTCTCTGTTTCAGATGAGTAGGGGAACAATTTTACTGTAGAGCTGAATTTAATCAGGGATATAGTTTAATGTGTCTAAGCTTAATTCTAAAAACTAGACTTTACTAGTTGCAAAGAGTTGAAACATTAGGCCTTCAGGTCCTTCCTAAGTCCAGCCCAGTAAACGTATCTATCTTTGTGCATATTGCATTTGTCAGCCACGCAGTTGTAGCGCTGCTCAGTGTTTGTCCAGTTTTAGTTGACTTCTCTTCTGTCTTTTGTTTCATTGACACTTTTATGAGCATTTTTTCCTTTTATGCCATTGTTACTGCTGTATACTGTTGTATACCCATTTGTTTGAGACTAACTGGAGGGTAACTAACTTTGCCCAGCATTCATCCATGCACTGCTCTGGCTTAGTGGGAAGTTCTGTGAGAGTTTCCTGTGACCCGATTCCGGGTGAATTGTGATCGATGCTTTCTTGGTTTTCATGATTGGTGTGCTGTCCACTAACACCGGAGAGCCGTGTCTTCACAGACCAGTTTGAATAATGCCAGCCAGCGACAGACCTCCAGCCACATTTACGCCTTGTTGAAAAAAAAATAAGGGGCTTGAACCAGTGTGCTGTTGCTAATTGATTAATTGATTTGTTGTGTGGCTGTGGCCACTTGATTGTATTTGTCAGCTTTAACTGCCTGGCAAAGATTCAGATGAACTGCCTTATCTACAAAAATAGCACAGTGTAGGCAACCCACTGACTAGTCACCAAAGTTGATGATAGTTCTCCTGACCTTCTTAAACCGTTAACTCCTAGCCTTACCCATGACAGGTGATGTACAGTGTTGATTTCCTTAAAACTATAGCTTAACACATTTTTAGTCCTATTTATTACTTCTTAAATGATGTGTTGTTTCTGTAAGTATTTTGTGATTGTGATCATGATTTTTTTAACATGCCAGAGAAATTACACTTTACTTATGCATTCATGTTCCCGTCTGTTATGTTTTTGTTAACTGGTAGCTTTAAGATGGCTGGTGGAGAGGAGAGGAGGAGGAGGGGGAGAGGAGGAGAGGAGGAAGACAAACATTTTGGCATTCTACATTTATGTTGCCTTACTGGCTGATGGGCCTGGCAGAAAATGAGACTTGCTGAGTTTTCACCTCAGCGGCAGCTCCGCGGTTCCTCGCAAACATCCGAGATGGGCTGCAGCAGATGTGAGAACACAGAGAGTCGCCTCTCCTCTCCGTTCAGCCTCAAACCTCCTGACTGTCATGATCTGTACAGTTCGCCACATCCATCAAGGGAGTTTTAGTGGTAAATAAAATGTGATTTAAACCTTCAGTTTGGGAGCTACACAATAGTAACATGGGGGAAAAGGATCTATTTAAATATGAAATGTAACACGTGTGACTCCACCAAGATTCCCTTTACATGTTGTCTTTTTTTCTTGAAAAGGTAACCTTTGTTGTGAAGTTGATTTTATTTGTCGGAGTTGGCTGGATGACAATGTGCTTGTTGGTCAATCTCCGGTTGCGTGCTTGCTGGCTAACCCACCTGATTTCATCTGAAATCAGGTGATTTCAAATGAAATCAGGCAAGAAGCAAAAGGTTTGTTTTCCAAGTCAAATCAACTCAGCCTGTCCTGATGGGTTCAGAGATGCTTCTTGTTGCTGTAGCTTATTGTTGACTTGACAGCAAGATGAGGTTTTTTTGAACGTTTGTTAACTTAAAAGTCATATTTATTTTGTTTTTAAAGCAAAACCTATATTGTGTTGTTTGATATTGCGTTTTCTTTCACATAATTTATGTGCATCTATTGTTTACATTCCAGCGGTTATGTTAATAACCTTGTTCTTTATCTTAATATATATATGCCCAACTTTATTTCAAAATAAAAGTCTTAAAACGAGTTTCATCTTGGATCCCAGTGGATTTTATGCCATTTTTTTTCTTTTGCATGCATTACTTCATCAAGGTCTTAAGTCTTTTAGTTAAAGAAAATGTGCCAACAAGTTCAAAACCAAAAGTTAACTATAAAAGTCTTGTTATCCATGTGTCCAGTGTCCTCACATACTGAGCTTCTTTTTTGCACTCTTACACTTTTTATTTTGCATTTTCTTCTACATTCAGTGTCAGAAACCAAAGGCAAAGAAAATAGGCTAAGAAAACGTTTTATTTGTATCTGTATAGCGTTCTGTATTGGCTATGAGCCACAGTTTATAATATAATAAACATGTTGCCAAAAAAAAAAGAAGACAAAAATCCAAATCATCCACTGTGCAGAATCTCATGATGAAAAAACATGAATGTTGGCAAAACGTTCCCATGAGGAGTTTCTTAACGTGCTGCCTCGGTTTCAGGGCCGTTTACGATCATCTGTGTCTCATGGACACACAAAAAGAACAAAGATTAACTCTTTTTCTTACTTGTGTACGGGTAATCTCCCGTCCCTCCCCTATGTGTGTGTGTGTGTGTGTGTGTGTGTGTGTGTGTGTGTGTGTGTGTGTGTGTGTGTGTGTGTGTGTGTGTGTGAAGGGTGAGTGTAGGGTGGGTGGGTGTGTGTAGGGTGGGCGGGTGTGTGTAGGGTGGGCGGGTGGGGGTTGGGAGGGAGGGTTGTTGCAACACGTCTGAACCAACCAATTTAGAGTGAGTGACACTGGGGAGAATGTTTGGGCAACAGATGCTCGAACAAAGACTTCCCAGGACACAATAGGACACTGAGATACTTGTGACTGATTTCCATCTATTCACACAGAGCGGAGCAGAAACCGAGGTCCTCCCCTCTGTGAGTGTGTTTGTGCGTGTTTGTTTTGTCTCCGTTGAAATGACAACTTTGATTACACAACATGTGCATTTCCTGTGCTTAAAGTAACTGTGCATGATGAAAACAAGTAGTATTTTGAGCTAATGTTACTTTATTTTACTGTAATATAACAACAACATAAAAGCTGCAATGGTTTAAAGGCAAAACAAGTTAATTTATGCATTTTTTCCATTCCTAACGGCAGTTCAAAGACAAGATAACAGAATAAATAAAAATAAAAGTTTGAAAAACGCAGACATATCCACACAACAGATACTTTTCTCTTCAAACGTCGTTTCCAAAACATTCGGTCAGATTGCAGCAGTTTCCTGGCAAACCTTGGCTAGAATTTAAGGTTCACTGGTAACTAAAATATAAAACCATTCCCAATATCAAATCAAATCAAACACTTTTGGTACAATACAATGCAGCACAGCGTGCTTAACAGTGAAAACAAAATCAACCTATCCACCCCTTCCCACACATGATGTGTCAGAACTTTTAGGAATTTACTCTTAAACTGCAAAATGAAATAACATGAAATGCTAAACTCCTGTTGAAGAGGAAAACACGCCTCATTATGGTTGTGTCTTAAGTCTGAATTTGTCAGTTTCTTTGTAACACATTTAAAAAACAAAACAAACACACACAAGATTAGAACCTGGAGTTGCTCTTGAGTTCATTTATGCAGTAAAATAATCTCTTAAGAACACTGATACATCTACGGTTGATTTGGGAATTACAGTTAACAAGAATGTAAAAAAGTATTTCTCTTTTTTTCATCCATCAGAGGCAAAGAAGTGCTTCTGAGTGAGTGTGTGTGTGTGTGTGTGTGTGTGTGTGGGTGTGTGAGAGTGTGTGTGTGTGTGTTCGTGTGAGTGTGTGTGAGTGTGTGTGTGAGTGTGTGTGAGTGTGTGTGAGTGTGTGTGTTCGTGTGTTCGTGTGAGTGTGTGTGAGTGTGTGTGTGAGTGCGTGTGAGAGTGTGTGTGTGTGAGAGTGTTTGTGTGTGAGTGTGTGTTTATGAGTGTGTGTGTGTTTGTGAGTGTGTGTGTGAGTGTTTGTGTGTGAGTGTTTGTGAGTGTGTGTGTTTGTGAGTGTGTGTGTGTTTGTGAGTGTGTGTGTTTGTGAGTGTGTGTGTTTGTGAATGTGTGTGTGTGTTTTTGTGAGTGTGTGTCTGTGTGTGTGAGTGTTTGTGAGTGTGTGTGTGAGTGTTTGTGTGTGTGAGTGTTTGTGTGTGTGTGAGTGTGTGTGAGTGTGTGTGTTTGTGAGTGTGTGTGTGTGAGTGTTTGTGTGTGAGTGTTTGTGAGTGGTGTGTGTTGTGAGTGTGTGTGTGTTTGTGAGTGTGTGTGTTTGTGAGTGTGTGTGTTTGTGAATGTGTGTGTGTGTTTTTGTGAGTGTGTGTCTTGTGGTGTGAGTGTTGTGTGTGTGTGAGTGTTTGTGTGTGTGTGAGTGTTTGTGAGTGTGTGAGTGTTTGGTGTGTGTGCTGGTGTGTGTGTGTTTGTGTGTGTGTGTGTGTGTGTGTGAGTGTTTGTGAGTGTGTGGGTTTGTGAGTGTGTGTGTGTTTTTGTGAGTGTGTGTGTTTGTGACGTATGTAGTGTGTGTGTTTGTTTGTGCGTGTGTGTGTGTGTGTTTGTGAGTGTGTGTGAGTTTTGTGAGTGTGTGTGAGTGTTTGTGAGTGTCTGTGTGTTTGTGACGTGTGTGTGAGTGTGTGTGGAGTTTGTGAGTGTGTATGTGTGTGTATGTGTGTTTGTTTGTGAGTGTGGTGTGTGTGTGTGTATGTGTGTGTTTGTTTGTGAGTGTGTGTGTGTGTGTTGTGTGTGTGTGTGTGTGTGTGTGTGTGTGTGTGTGTGTGTGTTGGCATTCATCTCTGGGCAGCCAGGGATTTCACTGCGGTGAATGAATAACAGCAGACTCCCACAACCCCCATGGCTGCTTACCATTCAATGCTCTTGGCTGTGTGTGTGTGCACGTGTGTGTGTATGCGTGTGTGTGTGTGTGTGCTCCTGGAAGACCTCAAAAAGGCCAAGGGCCATCCTTGTGCAGCCCCCTGGACCCCTCCCTCCCCTCCTGGTCATGCAGCCCCATTGTGTGTCAGTGCTTTCCCTTTTCAGTCTAACATCTGTATGCTAATGCAACTCAGTGGGAATGAGCTGGAATCAGCCTGGGAGAGAGGGTGAGGGGTGGCCTCCCTCTGTGTGGGTTGGATGAAGTGATTTGGGAGAATTCAGCAGCAGGGAAGGGCTTTCGCTGAGCACAGAGAGAAAAAAGAAGAATTATGGGTTAACTGGCTGCTTAGAGGGGAATGGATGAAGTTTAGTGAGTGCAGAAGTGGGAGTGGAGCTTCCGTTGGATCGTAAATATCGTTGCACACCGCACAGATGGAGAAACGATCACGGGTCACCACAGAGCTTCAATCTATACACTTGAAAACCTCCAACCAGGCCAGAAATCTGGGTGTAGTGATGGACTCAGACCTACATTTGGAAAAACACATCATGGCAATAACAATGTCACCTTCTATCACCTCAAGAATATATCAAGGTTAAAAGATCTGATGTCTCAGCAGGACCTGGAAAAACTAGTTCAATTCAATTCAATTCAATTCAATTCAATTCAATTCAATTCAATTCAATTCAATTCAATTCAATTCAATTCAATTCAATTCAATTCAATTCGATTTGTCTTGATTTTGAACATGATAGGAAGTGACAGACAGAGATTGAACCAGGAAGACACGTTTTTGTTTCAGCAGCATCTTGACATGTTCAAAAAGGAGCAGGAAAAGTAAAAAACCATGTTTTCAGATGGACCCTCCTTATTAATTCTGTGGTTTAAGATATCAAAAAAATCTATACATACTTAGAAGTTATACATATTAATAGTTACAAATTTGCACATTAGTATAGTATAAATTAGTGGAGTTATTATTGCAATGTGCAGACACATTTCACATTTCCCGAGTCCCTGTATTCATCTATACATAAATACATACATTTACCATGTGAATTTATATACACCCTTGTACAATCTTACTCATATTTCTATATGCATTAAAGCATAAATATACAACTATACTTATTACTATCCATATATGTATAAAAACATGCATTTCCATTACATATGTACACACATGTACACCCACCATTATACAAGTCCAGTCCCCCCACCAACCCGCCCGATACAGAACAAGACAGTTGTAGGAAGTGCCCCCTGCAAGCACTGGAGCAGGTTGGGTGCGCCCGCCCAACCCGTCCCAGGGGGCACAGGGAGTCCCACACCAGGTAGCAGAGACATCCCAGCTGAGGGGGAGCGACGGGAGGCATCCAAACCCATCCCTAAGCATTGCCACCAAAGGCCCAGACACCCATCCCAGCACGAAGCCTCCTGCAAACCTGCCAAGACCACAAGGACTCCCAGAGTCCACCGAGGGGAACTGAATGACCACTGAAGAAACATAAACACATAAACATGCATATATTCACACATTTGCATACAGATATACATATATAAACCTCTACATAAACACATATGTACACATATACATATAGACAGTAACATATCAAATTATAACGTATCAAAAAAATGAACAATCAATTAGAAAGATGGAAGTATTGTGGAGGGAGTTGTTGAATTGTGGAGGTCCCCATGAATACAATGGGATGTTGTGTTTGTTGCCTGGCAACAACTGAGCCATTGATGTCACATGTGGTACTTGCGCTGCGGTCTGTCTCCATGTATGGTCGACAATCTGTACAGGGAGGTGTTGAAATCTGGAATACATTTGTGCAGCCATGTCTTTCTGAAACACATAATACTGCATCCCCAATGTTCCTGCTGTGCTCATGTTAGGACATGAAGCTCCTCTAATGTATTTCTTTTTTTTAACCAGTTAGTTCACATTTCCAGTGATGATCGCTGAAATAAAGGACTTCAATTTCCTGTTTGCTCCATGTTTCTTTCCTGCTATATTGCAGTTTTATTTACATTGGACATTACATGGTAGAACAAGAAACAACGTCACACCTGTGTTGATTGTGTTTCAGTAGGAAACTTTGGCAAAAGTGGAAAGACAAGCTCTGCAAACTGCTGACTAAAACAGGTATACATGAACCTTTTCAACATTCAACAAGGAATTTAGACTTTCCAATTTCACAGTACAAATGGAAGATACTATACAGCCTCAGTCTCACTTCTTCAACTTATCTCAATTGGATTTTAATTTTTTCAGGTGTGTTTGGAAAGATTTCATTTGAATTATTGATTGTTTTCTGTGAAGTCTTCTTTTTATGAGTAGACTTTTTCATACACCTGAATTATGGTTTTTCCTTTCTCCTGAGAAGCATTCTTCACCCGTCTGGACCATATGAAGTGGGGGTTTTTCTGATTATATAAAAGGATCCTAAAGTCATCCACCACTGTTTTTTTATACTGCTGATCTTGCAAGTGCATTATTTTAATCCAGAATGTGAGAAACGGTGGGTTCGCCCACTCCCGAATATTCCTGTTATCTCCAGTGGATTTATTTTCATTTGCAGCCTCGGGACATCCTGATTCAGATTGCAATGAGAGTTCCTTTATTTGCATTTTTGTGAGTTCACAGCAACAGCTTTCTAATGCAAATGCCTAACTTGGAATAAACTCCAGAACTTCTACCTGCTTAACTGATGGGGGAATCAACAAAAGGATGGCCCAACCTGTGCATGAAACAGCTTTTATTCAAATGTTTATTTTCCTATTACATTTGAGGACCTGAAAAAAAAAAACAGTTTTACATATTAAAGAGCAGTAATTAAACCCACAGGCACTTCCTCTAGGGTGGATGTTAAAAACTTCAAGTTAAAGCTGAGATTCTGTTCTTCTAACACAATATTTACTCTGCAGGTTAAAACTATTTAATCATCTTATGTTTTTCAATGATATCACCACCCTTATAAAATGGCCTATAAGTGATACTTTTTCAAGTTGTTTGTGCAGAATATGACCAAGGCCATTATTTTAAGAGGGTGGCAATATAGTAAACAAATACATTGGTTTACTTCTTTGTATTATAAAATACATACAATACAATCACTTCATGTTATTTGCTGCTAAATGTGTCATTATGTGTAATTTTTGTTCCAGTGTTGCAACAGATGAGTAAATTGATGAGTAAAACATTTGTATTGCTTCTGAGACTCGTTTTTTCCGAGACTGTTTTATCCTGTTTTAGATGTTCCCTGCTTTAGCACACCCCGATACTGTGTCATTAGCAGACTTGTACAGACCTTGACATGTTGAGGATGACCATTAATTGAAATCAGGCGTGTTAGTGCTGGGAAGCATCTAAATCATGCAGGACAGCGGTCCTAGAGGAGCGGATTAAACACTCCTGGGCCATACAGTCTAAGATGCACAAAGGCAATGCCATCTAGTGGATATTCCGGTGAACTACACACGTTTCTTTCTGAAACGTACGTGTGAGCGTGTGAGCGAGTGTGAAGAGCATTAATGCACCTTCCTGAAGAAGAAACACACATTTAACAAACTTGAGATTTGTATTTCAAAGCTCTGATAAACTTAAACATGTACATTTGGATACAGACTTTCACATTAAAACATAAAATGGTCCATGGTTGTGGTGCACAGCCATGAACCGCTTTAGGCATTTGTTTCCATGTGCAATGATGTGTATTAACTCTTGTATTAAAAATAAATAATGAAACTAAATCCAAGACCATTAAGTGTGTTTCTCAAAGTTTTTATTTTTGTTTTCACTTTTGTTTTGTGCAACTTAATTCACACCAAAAAAAAGATGAAAATTTGAATAACTGCCCGTCGACTTTGCCCTGTACTGTAGCTGTGCCTCAGAGCAACTAGCAGTGACCAATAAAAAACAGATTTAAAGACTGTATTTAGAGGTTTGGGAGGGTAGTGCTATGTAATCTAAAGGCAGAATGAATTACAAGCTTTCTGATTGACTCTACAGCTCTTATTTCTGTTTTTGTTTGATATTTTGGTGGCAGTTGGTGCACCATGTACATGACACAAATAATTCATTATGGTATGGATGTGTTGACACTTAAAGAGGACGGATAGAGGACACATCAACATCTACCAGGGCTGTAGTGAAATGGCTGCGGTGAAAGAGGAAGTGAGGTCTGTTAGTGTGACAGAGAATGATGCTGAATGCAAGATAAGAATGCAAGAAATTATGTACTGTGATGGCTCTTGAGGTCAAAAGGAGAAAGAGGAAGAAGAGAAAGACGATCTGATTTTGTAAGTTTTTGAAACTGCTAATAGACATATCCTGCATCCACATTTATAACTTCAGCTTCAAATTATGCTGCATTTGCTGTTTCACAGAAGTATGACGTACCTTACTTCTAACAGCAAAATCTTCACCTATAACAGTAATTACTTCTGACTTATTTTTAAAGATTCCTACTAAAGTAATTACTTACTGTACTTAACTATTGTGTCCCTCTTGAACATTCTTGTCCACTTAAAAAAAAATAATTTGATGATTATTTTTGCAGTGTTACAGCTTGGGGCATGAAAACCACCTCAGTGTCACCAGTTTATGTAGTGGTCTCTGTAGTCCACTAACTAACATGTATCAGCCATGTACATACAAACTCGTAGTTCTGCTGCTCACCGATAATAAATACTAATATATATTGTCTTTTGTACTTTAAAAACATATCTGTTTCTCTTCTCTCTCTGTTCTTCATTCTCTCTTTCTGATCTCCCAGTTCCTGCTCTACCCGGCTGGTCTTCAGCAGGAGGTTCCCCCCTTATGATCCAGGTCCTGATCCAGGTTTCTTCCCTCCTAAAGGGGAGTTTTTCCTGCCACTGTTTGGTTTAAGGTTTTTCTCCCAGTAGGGGAGTTTTTACCTGTCGTTGTTTATGTAATAATTGCTTGGGGGTCATGTTCTGGTCTCTGAAAGGCGCCTAGAGACAACTTGCCTTGTAATAGACGCTATAGAAATAAATTTGAATTGAACTGAATTTTTTTCAAGAACTGGCAAAAATACTGGAATGTCATGCATCGGCCAGAAGCAGGAAAATGGTTTAATCAGGTGGATTTACAAAAAAAAAAAAAAAATCAAATATCACTTTTTTTTTTAAATTACAGAATGCATGGTTTCTTACCATAAAGGCAGTGAAACAAAAAATGTGGTTTAAATCAATGAAGCATTTTTTTTGGCCACGGAAGTGGGAGTATTTGGTACTAAAGTACTAATGTAATCAAATCAATTTGGTTGCTAATCTTTGACATATCCAAGACTTCCAAATATCACATTTAATAATTACTGCAAAGTTTTTTCCCTCATACTTTTTAGTTTTTATTTCCAGTGTTTCCTCAGTGCGAGTCCTCCGGTTGGTGTGACGGTGGTCCGAGTTCTGCTCACCTCTGGAGTTTATACATTCATCTACGCTGGTGGTGTTTGGCACTCTTTTATTATTTTTTTTAACAGCAAAAACAGTTGTTCTTGTTTGTGTAAGATGCATGCAGGTCTGTAAGATCTGTAAATATTTTGAATGTCAAACAAGAATGAAATAAATGTAAATCCCTTAGCTGGGTCCTGGGATGCACTGGCAACACATCCAGGATGCTCTGCTGCCTGTCGCTTTAGGAGCGCTGGGACAGGATCCAGCAGACCCACATGACCCTGCATGATAAGCTGAACACCTGCAGGACCATCACACACCTTTAAAAACTGTTGTACATTTTGCTGTCATTATTACAATACAGTTCATCATAACAATAATGTCTGTCACCATACTGCCTTTTTATTGTTTTGTATGGTAATTTTATTTATCATTTGTGTTTAGAGTAATGTATTTATTGTGTAGCACCGAGGGTTTGAGAGTAACGTCATTTTGATTCTCTCTATGCCATTTTCGCTGTTCACCAGCAGTCTTTCCTGTTTTTTTTTAATCTCTTTACTGACGTCATTTCCGCCCCCCCCCCCCAAGTAGAAACAAAACACATGTAGAAGTGTCCACAACCTCACTCACACCCAGAGACTCACCAAGTCCTCTTCCTGCAAACTCTGTCAGGACATTGTTCAGCAACAGCGCTTTCCTGCCGGGGCCTGTGGATCATTCTTCCTTGAAGCACTGGGTAAGCTGAACTGTCTAAAAATAAACCCAAGTTTATGAAAGTGTGTTGCATATTGTCATTTAACTGTATTAAGTTAAAGTCCTGGATGCATTTAAACTTTACATTTGGAGAAAAAAAAATCATCATCTGAGACTGAAAATCGATTATCACTCGTTTAACAGCAGAAAGGATGCAGAAAAAGTTAGGTCACGTCCTCAGGCCATGCTGCAGTGCATATTGAGCTGTACAGTTAAAAAAAAAGAAAGTAAAAAGGTTAATCTACAGACTGAGCAGTCAACCTCACCTTTAGCAAAACCAAATGTGTGGTTTCTTTTGTTAAGTTTTACATCTTCACAGCTGCATCGGTGTGTAGTAGATAACATTAATGTCTATCTGACATCACTTTAGTATCCGAAGTTAACGTGAGCTTAACACATATTAAGTGTTTAACATAGTGTAAATTTGTGTATCACAGTTTCCAAAAGACACTTCTTATATCATTGTGCATACATTTGGTAATTTAGTTGATTTTAAAATCTGTTTTTAGTGTATAAAACTTAAAAAAGTTTGTTTTTTTTTTATCTTGGGGGTGGTGCAGAGGTCTCAAGAGTTTAAATACATCTGGCATTATGGGGTTATTAAACTTGGGAAGATGATAATATAAACATGATAACTATAGCAATTTTGACTTCATGCAAAATTGAATTTCCACTCTTAACACCGTGTTACCCATGGGTACACGTTTCACACTTTTTAGTGCCTTTTTTCTGTTAAAAGCAAGAAAAAAACAAACAAATACAGAATTCTCTGTCTCAAGAAAAATACACATTTATTCATATGAGCCGTATTGTAAAAGTGAAGTCAAGTAACTCAGGATGCAATGCATTATACTTGTTCACACTTATCAGAATGAGATGTAACACCAGGAGCACGTATGACTGATGCTGCAGCACCCTCACGAAAAGCAGAATAAAAGGAAATGAAATGTAAATGTGGGTTAGTGTTCAGCACTGTCGCCTCCGCTTCCTCTCACTATCCAAAAACTAAGATTGCCTATGGGTGTGAATGTGAGCGTGCATGCATCTTTGAATCTGGCGACCCCTTCCTTTTGCCTGTAATGCGTCGGGATAGGCTAAAACAGCTTCTAAGTTTGTTTGCTCTTTCAGCAGGAGTCTGTTTGAAAGCAATTTGCTTTTTAAAAATACATTTATTTATTTATTTATTTATTTATTTATTTATTTATTTATAACATGTCCAGGGTGGACTCGTGCCTGTCGCCTGTAATGAGTCGGGGTAGGCTCCGGCAGACCCTCGCGACCCTGCAAAGGATAAAACAGGTATATATGGATGGATGGACGGACGGATGTGTGTGTGTGTGTGTGTGTGTGTGTGTGTGTTTGTGAAATCTGAACAGACCAGGACAATAATGTCATGTAACATTATTGTTAATTTCAGATAGAGTAACTTCATGAAATCATGAAACACATGCTCTTCAGTTTCAGAAACATCAGGGAGTGCAGCTTTGCCAGGTCAACATCAACATCATCTGATAATGTTCCTGGAAATGTAACGCAAGGTGAGCTCATATGGTGGAAACCTGAAATCAAAAACCAACTTATTTTCAAAGATCGTTCCTAGCAGTTTCACCTGCAGTCGACTTAACCGTAACGACGCATGTGTAACTCCGCCTCAGCAGACATCTCCACCTGGATTAAAGTCTGAACCACGACAGGACGAGCTGAGCATTCCTGCGATGGACAACAAACAGCCTCAGCTGCCTGCACCGAAGAACCGGAAGAACTTGATGTTACGTATATTGAGCTTCTTCTTCTCCTTCCCAGTGCTTTTTTGGCTCTACAAGTGGGTGTCATTTACTTGTTATTTGTGTTTAACCAACTGTGGCAATGTGTTAACACTGTTTGAACTATTATTTTTTCTGTGCAAAACCTTGGAGAAAAAAGGGCACAAAGAAATGTAAATACCATGTAAAATTTTATCAGGACATGCAAACACTGTTGTTAGAAATATCAGAAGTTCATTTTCATGGGACCTTTCAGGGAGTTACAGAGATAAATAACTGTTTCTGTGCATCACAGCAATAGTATGTCGGGAATATTGGGATCAACTCAACTCAGCAGTTGAAGTCAGGTTTCATCACATAAAATCAAATCTCAAAACAACCCCAATCAGGTTTACCACCACTCACATTAAGATGTCCTGAAAATACCTTATTAAAGCACAACTTCAATACGGGCCCGAAAACAAACAAATAAACAAAAATGTTTTCCATTACTACCTTGCGCAAACCCCAAATATCACAAAAACCTTTTTACACTTTCACAAGGTGGTTTGTTGGGCGTGTTGATAATCTAGTTATGGCAAAAGTGTAATGGAAACACTTTTGTGTCACTGGATGTGACATACATAGTAATTTGATTAAAACTTTGGTTAAAACACTATTAGTTACATTAATTATATTATTTTATCAACAAAATGTGTTAAAAAAAAAGGAAGTTTCTTAAATGGTTAACTCATGACTGTCACTGTTATTCCAATAAAACACAGTTACAACAGTTTTACACTCAAAGAGACCCCTAAAACCACATTTCTCTCTTTTGTTTTTAGCAACAAAGATATCCAGTGGAGTAAAGTTTCAATGCCAGTGTAAGACATTTTTTTCACATTCACATTCCCTTACTCTTCTATTGAAGTACTGACCAACATGGAATAACTGTCCATCCAACATTGTTTGCCTATTTTACAGGCTCCCTAAGAAAAATCAATTCCAGCCCATGACCCCGTACTTCCAAATAAATACGGCATCGCCATCCCCCCAGAATGGTACAGAAATAATAGGTAAGGTACTGCTCAATGAAAACTGAATTACTGTTGAAAACTTTGGTGGACATTTGTCCTGAAGAATGATTTCCTTCTCCTGTATTACTCAGCGACAAAGATTTCATTTAAATGTGCAAATACAAAATATCAAAAGCGGAAACAGATATTTTCTTGAAAAGTGTGTGCCTGGCACATACTCGCGTGCTCTGGGGTAGGAGATCTTTGAGGACCTCAGGCAAAGTTTTGCTGATGCCCATCAGCATGGAAAACACTAAAAGCCAACTCTAAAGAGGCCGGGATCCAACACTGAATGAGCACAACGTGTGTTATTCAGTGTCACGTCAATATGTGGATGAGTGAATCTGAAACCTTGCACTTGGTGGATAAAGGCACTGTCTCCTGTGCAACAGCCATCCAACAGTGTGAAGTGTGTATTTTAAGAACCTCTAGCATATATATATATATATATATATATATATATATATATATATATATATATATATATATATATATATATATATATATATATATATATATATATATATATATATATAGAGAGAGAGAGAGAGAGAGAGTGATAGAAGCTCTTTGTGGAAATGTTGACTGATTTTTATGAGCAACGTTAAAAGCTTTTAGCTAAGAAACTGCACAGAGCAACAGAAAATCAATAAATACATTAGTAATTTGCCAGTATGTGCACAACTTACCCCACCCCCTCCCAACCCACAAAAGGAGACTCAGCTGATTGCAGATAAATGGTCTCTTTTAGCTCAAAACGTTGATCAAGCAGTTTATCTGTACGGTGACCTTGAGTGTCAGTAAGGTGCCTATAAATAAAACGTATTGTTATTATTACAACCCTCCAGTTTGGTTCGTGTAAGATTTGTTTTTCTCTCGTGCAGCTGCTAAGGAACAAATGGTGTATTTTACACGTGTAAGCAACACAAAGACGCTGCTGATATCAGCTTATCTGGAACACCGCACAGATCCGAAGGAGGTGAGTGAAGGCTTTTCCTCCCTACGACGTTCAGTGTATGCAGGAAACATGCAGTTGATGTGAATCTGAAAATGTTCGCTTCAGTATATAGAAAGTAAATCATGATTTCTAAAACAAAGCTTACTTCTGTTTTATGTAAAGGCATAAAAAAATATGGTCAAGAATAAAAAGTGTAACAAGTGTTTCTCTTCTAGGTTCGTGTTATTGCAGTGGTGCAGAGGAGTGAGACGGTAACATATCGCTGCCTACTATGCTGTGAAAAGCAGAACCACACCTTTGAAGGCTACAGTGATGTTCACAGCGATCACTTTGACTTTCCGTACGGCACAGCCGACATCATGTTTTCCCTGCCTTCAGGCTGTAAGACGCCGTCTCTCATTACTCTGACTTCAGCTGCAGTCAAGTTTGAAGGTAGTGGTTTTTAAGGATGCTGGTTTCTTAAGGAGGGTTTTTGATGTGTGAGGTTTAGTGTCATGCCCAAGGACACTTTAGCACACGTTAGGGCTAGGAGTCGATCTGGTGGCAGTCGACCAGTTCTACCCAATACTAACATTCAAATATCTGTTTTATCTCTCAGACAAATGGTAACTACTAACATGTCCATGTTGTGTGTATAGTTCAAACACGTGTCATCGTGATTCAAGAGGCTGCAGATGAATAGTACAAGACATAGATGGGGAGTGACAGCCTAGTGGTTACAGAGGTGGGCTTGGGCCTGGACGCAGCCCACTGCTCCTAGTGAAACCAGTGGTGGGTTAAACGCAGAGGCAGAATGTCAGTTAGTATCGTGAGATATATACTGACAAGAACAATGAAAGCTTGAAAAGCTTTCATTAAATGAAAAAACAAAAAACAAAATATGATTAATTAACGTAGACAGCAAGTAGCTTTCAATAAATATTTTTGACTGAATGGCTGCAGGATTGATTTTTTCTCTCTTCTCTTTAAATACTATGAATTTTGAGAGAACAGTTATGAAAATACTTATAAATATCTTTGTTTGCCCTCTTAGATGAACACAACCAGCGGTTTTTGGAAATTAAAAATCAAAAGGCTGAGACTAACTCCTATCCTTACAACTTCACTGTCTGCATCTCCACAATGTTCGACTTCACCAACGTTCTGCAGGTAACATCACATTTTATTAGAAAGATTAAAGAAATGATCATGCTATTGAAAGGAATTTTGTTTTCCAACTTACACTATAGTTTTGCCATGTAACTGTCCATCAAATGCTTAAATTCACTTGTATTTTCATGGCCTGGCCAAACTAAATACTAACTAAAATGTTGTTTTACAGCTTGTGCAAAGTTTGGAAATGCTTCAGTTACTGGGAGTGAACAGAGTTGTGATCTATAAGACCAACTGCAGCACTGAAACGCAGCAGATACTTGACTATTACACACAGAAAGGTGAGTACGGCATGTCTGCTCTGTTTTATACTTGCAGACTCACATTTCTCCACCATTGCTGTCAGCGTCATTGTGAAAACAGAGAGCAGAACCACAAAATAACCTTTTCATTGATTCACTTCCTTCCTGCTTCTCCACTGATAAGAACTAATAATTATTAAAACTAACTTTTACTGCAGCCAGCTCCAACAACTTACCCGATCAGTCTTTTCTTTTACAGTTATTGTAAATCTGTTAGTTCCCACTTGTTGTTCCCTTTATAGCTTCTGTTTTTTGTTGTTTTACTGGTGTGAAATTTCTTTTCTTTTTTGTGAAGATGTTTGGTTTTCTTGATGGTGGGTGTCTGTGGGTCTGACTGTTTCACTTCCTATATCACGGACAGGGGCTTTTCTGTTTGTCAGAGACTTCACTTCAGCGAAAGCTCTTCTGTCCTGAGGTGTTCGTCACGCGTCCGTTCTCGGAACCATCTTGTTTACTTTGTACATGTTGCCTCCCGGCCATTTAATTTAAAAGTTTTGCAACATTTTCTTTGATCTTTATACTGAGGTTATCCAGCTTCTCTGCTCCTTCCATCTGAAACATCCTTTTAGCATCACTGAGTTAAATAATTAACTGTCATCAAGTTCTGGTTAGCCACAAACGGTCTACAATTAAAGTCAAGTAAAACTGAGGTGAAGAAATGTTTTATTCACACATGCTTGTAAAGTGATGTTTAATGTTGTTACATTTTTTTAAACACTCTGGCTTGTTTTTTTAGCTTTCATTGCTTTTTCATCTAGAGCTTTATTTTTTTTGTACTGGTGTCCGTGAAAGGTGCTGCATAATAAATGTTGCTTACTTACTAAGTTATACTTTGCCTTTTCATATCATGTGAACTACTGCAGTCATGTCATATCACTCATTTGTCTGTGGGTGCTTCTAGCTGTTCAATACCCAAATGATGTAACAAATAAAAATAATCATTCTTTTGAAAGAACAAAAGTAACAAAAGACAAAGGATAATGATTCATACAGAGCTTAAAGGTTAAGGCATTCCTGACAATGTTATTAAAATTCTAACGTAAAACCTCTCGGCATTGTCTCTGCAGGTTTAGTGGAGGTGATTCTTTGGCCTGCATCAAAATTTCTGAAAGTGTCTCGCAGCTGGTTGTTTAGCTATAGTCCTGGCGACCTCCACTACTTCGGTCAGATTCCTGCCCTCAACGACTGCCTTTACAGATACATGTACCGGTCCAGATATTTAGCGCTGCATGATATTGATGAGCTCATTCTGCCGCAGACAGTCAACAGGTAGAAATTTGTTCATGACAAAATGACATTTTTTTTAGTTCTGCACAAATACCTTCAAACGTTTGTCATAAAGTTAAAGTCGGAATCTGAGTTGGTTTACTAACCGAGTTGTGGATTTGTAGATTTTTGATTTGCTTTGTGAGGAAAATGGATCAGAAAAGTCAAATCCACCCCAAAAAGCAAAATGACTGTAGTATTTAGCTTTTCTGAGTAGTCTTCTGGAGCCAATCTACTTGCTCAATAATTTAGATAAAACTGGAGTGAAAACTGCAAAATTTTAAGTGGGTGTAAGTTGATCAGAATGACTCACACATTTTAAGATGAGCGAGAAGTAATTGTCAATTATCTTTGTCAGTATATTACAAAAGTAGCACGATTTACTTCTGTACTGCTCAGCCAGTCTTACAAATGTTTGACTTGTGAATGTTTTTCTCTCAACAGCTGGTTGGAGCTGTTGCCACTGCTGGAGAAGAAATATGGCATCAACAAGTGTTACATGTTTCAGAATAACCTGTTCCCCAACAACGTGGTGCAGCCTCCTCCCTCCCCCACCCAAAGTTTGCCCCCAAAAGACCACTGGAAGAATGTTCCCGGGGTGAACATCCTGGCTCACCTGTACCATGAACCCCTCACTACCCAGAGTCAGTATGAGAACTTCAAGATCATCTTCAACCCCCGAGCTGTGTTCAGGGTGTCTGTCCATGGAGTCCTGAGCTCGCAAGATGGCTGCTCTTGGATTGACAGGGATATAGCACGGATGTACCACACGAGGTAGATGGATGTCAAATCCATTCCATGTCAAATCCATCCATATATAAGGTTGAGTCACTTTGAATGTTTTTTCCTGCTTTCCGCCTTTGCAGAGCTCCACTACAAAACCATGTGACAGCAGACGAGCTGGTTTATGACAGCAGACTGCTGAACTACGGTGGCCGTCTCATAACGGCTGTGGACACTGTTCTGAAGGAGAATGGACTTCTGTCTGCAAGCAGCAGATGAATCTATAAAGATCCATGTATTTCTGTTATCAGTAGGCTTTGTGGGCCCGCTCACCTTGTTGGATCAGTGGTCTTGTGGGGACCAAAAGCTTGTACCTGATTAGACAGAGGAATGATTGGCCCCTACCCTAGGATTTTCTGGTGTAGGTTACAGAGTTAGTGCTAGATTGTGATTGCCCTTCTGGCAATTCCAGGCAAGTCTTGAGTCTAGTCTTGATTGTTCTTTGGATTATCTGATTAGATTTCGAAGCAAAGTGTGTTAGGAGTGATAGAATCTGCTTGGAAACAACTGAGTCAATCCTATTTTAAATAGGTTGGCACCGCAGCTTGCAGGTTATATAATACGTGTATAAGCTAAAGTTGTAACGGGGCTGTGTCTTATGTGGATGTAGTTTGACGGTCTGGTCGTGCGTTGATACCTCACACTTGTATAACATTTGATTGTATATGAGCTTGTTATGTGTCAAATAAGGAAACAGCAGTTCTTTTTTTCTGCAACTGGGTTGGTGCCAAGATCTTTTTATACATGCACTTTGATCTTGTAACAGATGTTCCTGTTATTGTGCACATGTGATATGCCCCATGGGGGTTGTATTACTGTTCTTTCACACCTTGGCTTGCTGAATAAATTTGTCTGGAGGAAACTAACTGATTAGACGTAAGGCAGCACGGTGGCTTAGTGGTTAGCACCGTTGCCTCACACTCACTCACACTCCCTGCGATGCGCCGGGATAGGCTCCCCCAGGCTCACCAGGCAGACCCCATGACCCTGCGAAGGAGTAAGCGGGTATAGATAATGGATGGATGATTATTATTCCTTTCAGTGTATAAGGTTAGGAAAATGTACAGCTCTGGTTTGATGGCATCCTCATATTTCTTTTCCTGCCCTGTTTTCTGCTTTTTTTCTAAACGTTAGTAGTTCACCTCATATTCTTCTAGGCAGGTTGGTGGCCTCCCTGGCGGTCAGTAACACGGCTGCCAGTGGTGCGCCGGAAGGTGCAAATGTATGACAGAGGATAGACGACATTTCCGCTCTTGTATTTACTTGTAGCTAACCTATTAATCCGTGTTCACCGTATTAATCACAGCTGCGGGACCAACTGGTTTTTCCCGAGAAGTCACAAAGTCCATTAATGTACACGATATCTAAACAAAGGGTCCAAACAAATGACTGCTACTTCAAGAAAACGGACAAAAGGGACGATGTAAACTGATTAGCACTTGCAGATACTTCCTAGTCTGCACTTACACGTGTTTTATGTGTTTACGTCTATAGTCCACAAAAAACACAGTTTTAGGTACTGATAAAGGTGTGTGTGTGTGACACACTTGGACAAATTTGTTGGTACCTGAATACATCTTTCCACAGGTGTTTAATAGGATTTCCACAAGTAATATCAAGGAATCCTCCTTAGTCAGCTTCCAGTCGGTCCACTTTGGATCGATCAGCAGTGGCGGATGGTGTGATCTGACACTGATGGACCCTGACCTTGGAGTTCACTCTGAATCTCTTTGGAAGTTGTTCTAGTCTCTTTGGTTTCTGTGAGTGTTATCCGTCTCTCCGGTTTTTTTAAACAAGTCTGTTGAACCACAGTTAAAAAGCTATGTCTGATTTCCATTTTTCCATTTTTCAGTAAATTATTTTTAAGTTAAATATTACAGGACCCACCTATAGTTTATCACTTACGCCAACAGACTGTCACGATCACTGTCATATTTGACAATCAGTTGTTAATGGCGCTGTAGTAAAAGATGACAGAAATTAGGGTTCTGTAGTTATTTTCAGTGCTACGTCTGTGCGGCAGTACGGTGTGTAATACTAAAAAAAACTACAGCGCGGTGCTTACAGTGACGAAGGAACAGCTCCATCAGTGTTACAGGTTGGATTGCTGAGTTTTTAATGCTATTCTATTGAGTCATTTCTATTAGTACTATAAAGTACTTTCTATGCAATACTTACTCAGATCATTTAGTTACTTTACTTGCATGAAACTCTATTTGTGTTTCATGCATGATTCTCCATCATGAAATAAATACCAAAATGATAAAAGAAGAACAAACACTGTCTGGTCAACAACAACATGTTCTTTACTGTGTTTCAGAAGTGCATGTTGATAATTTATTAAATATCTGTGAAGAAATTCCTCTTTGCGTCAGAAAACTTTAAATCTCTTGAGTTTGCATGTCCTTTTTAATTAAGAATCCACGAGTTTCAGCATGCACACAAACATACATAACAACTACCATTCACTCATTTTTATGTATTGGGACATTCGAATTCAACCGATCATTATCAGGTTAAAAATGAGGTCATTTTACAGTCTCAGATGAACAACAACCCATGACACATTGCACTGTCATAACTTCCTTAACAATCACAGGAAAAATGCAAAAGCAACATTTAGGAAAGCTAAACTTTTTTTTTCAAATGATTTTTTTTTTTTTGCAACCATCATTTTTTAGCAATAAAACAACCTACTTCATCTTAAAGGTGACTTCATCAACCTCCTGTATTTTTTTATTAAATTGAACTAATATGTATGGCGTCAATTCAATACCAAATGTATTAGGAATCAAAACCCAAAATCTGACCACCAAAACCCAGAATCTGTAAGCAAGAAATAAAACAATCAATCAGCAATCATCTGTCATCTGTTACACTTTATATTGTTGCTAAAACCATCTCCGTTTTCAAACTGAGTTTCAAACTGCCAACTCTTAGTTGTTTTTATTCCAGAAACAAGTCAAATCAGAGCCACATCCATCTTCAGCGGGGAGGCGGGGCATAGCCCAGATCTAGTAGGTCATTGGCTACTGAATGACTCGGAGCCTTACACCCATGTCAGAGCATCCATCCGTGTAAGGCTCAGAGTCATTCAGTAGCCAATGACCTACTAGATCTGGGCTGTGCCCCGCCTCCCCGCTGGGGATTTATGTGAGACCGATTTGCCTCTCGATTCAGATTTACAACTGCAAAAAGAAAAAGAATGCCCTGAAGCTGAACCTAGATTTGATATTTTGATGTATTGGCCACAGATTCTGGGTTTTAGTTGTCAGATTTTGGATTTTGATTCTCAGAGTTTGAGTTTTGATACGTTATATATTCAGAGTTGTCACCAAATATATGAACTAAATTTCTCGCTGTACACACACACACACACACACACACACACACACACACACACACACACACACACACACACACACACACACACACACACACACACACACACACACACACACACACACACACCTAGCACGTGCTGGCCTCTGGTATTAGTCCGCTCTCTTTCAGGGCTGTATTCACAGCCGGTGTGAGGCGGGCGCTGTAGCTCAGCAGTCTGCCGTTATAAATCAGCTGGTCTGGCGTCAGCTTGGGTTGTCGTTGAGCTCTGTACACACACAGACAGGAGAGACATAGCAATAATGGTGTGTTTTAAATTCAGATGAGAACAAAAGTAAGAGAGAAGGCAGACGCTTCTCTTTTAGTGCCACCATAAATAAAACTCATTTGTTCAATCTTAGAACATAAAAGACCAGTAGGTGTCTCTCTCTGTTTCCTGTCTTCCTATGTCCAGTATGCAAATGCTTATCTGTTTCCACAGTATACCACAGTTAGTGTTCCAGTAACATTAACAGTAGATCCTGGAGGTTGTTACTCTGCCATGAATCCCACTGGTTTGCGGGTCTTTGCCTACTGCAGTTTGTACAGCAGAGGGTGAACTTTCTGGGTCGCATTTTCTCTGTGATTTTCTCTGTAAAACTCTCTCTGAAATGAGTAGAAATAATTCAGATAGCTTCATAACCTCTTGCAAAAACAACAACCAAAAACAACAACTGCCATTCCTGGGAATCTGCTCATACTACAGAAATTTCATTCCAAATTATTCTTCCCATTAATTAAATTAAGCACGTCTTCATGACAGGATGTCTGAAAATCCATTAGAGCCCCACGACAAGCGTTTTTGGACACCTGACTCACTCTAGAAAAATGGTGAAATGCATGAGCTGCATGATCCACAGTGCAGACAATAAACCACAGGTGACACAAGCTGCAAATTCCTAACTTGAAAAACATTTTTAACATCTAATAATGAATTTAGCTCACTTCTGCTGAAGGTACTAAATATCGCCTACCTACTGTTGGCATGTTTTCCAAATGGTTTGTACTTTTTCAAGGTAAACTTGAAAAGACTTGTCTCCAGCTATTCAGTATCCAGAGCAGTGTTGTCGCGTTTGTTCCAATATGCCTCAATAAGGACAAAGAAACCACTTTTTTAAATAAAATAATTGCAACAGTCAAGAACAAACTTGCTAAACTTGCTCTGAAGAAACAGGACTTACTGGTTAAATGTCTCCCTCTGGTTAGTGGCAAGGCCCTTTCTAAGTCCTCCTGACCACGCTAGATAGGCAACATAGCCCTCTAGGCCTGCTGGGGCAGTGGATGTCTTCTAGTTTCTACTTCCTTTCCCTTCATCCTTCTCATCCCTCCAATTCTAACTACATGAATCAACTGTAAAATGGATATATATTGATGTTTACCTTCTGTCCTACTTTAGCTTGCCTGTTCATTTAGGAGTCTGTTGTCTGCAAAACACCTTTTTTCTACTTCATATTTATGATGATCCAGGTTAATTCTGAGTAGCATTTGTGGCTGTGATGTTTAAAGAGGTCTTTTCTTTTACAATTTAGTGTTCAATGCTGTTGTACTGCATCACAGTGTGGCACAGCAGCAGCACACAGATGGACAGACAGGGACTTCATAGAGCCATAGATGCAGCACAGAAGATCACGTGCTTATCTCTCCCCTCCCTGAAAGAGCTGCCTCACTCCTGGTCTCTTAACAGAGCTAGAGCATAATCAAGAACCCCACACACCCAGGTTCTTACTCGTTCAGGTAGTTACAGATGCATAAAAACCACCACAAACAGACTCAGAAACAACATCTTTGGTTCAGCAGCTCTCCTGTCTGACAGAAGCTCTAAGAGCATCACGAGCAGCAGGTCAATCCTTTGACCCATCTGTGGCCTTCAACACAGTTAACCACAGCATACTGATATCTATTCTGCTATCTCTCACACTTGGGCCCAACATATTCTTGGTTCCTCTTCTGCCTTACCAAGCATTTCTTAAAAGAATCATGGCAATCATGGCCCCTTCACAGTGGTGCCCCAAGGCTTGGTACTTGGGTCCATTCTCTTTGCTGCACATCAATATGGGATATGATGTTTTAGCTACTGTATGTGGTCTGCAAAACTTGCTCTGAAGAAACAGGACTTACTGGTTAAATGTCTCCCTCTGGTTAGTGGCAAGGCCCTTTCACTTAGTGGTGCCTTTCACCTTCTCTGTTTCTCTTTGCCTTCTCTGTCTCTGCTTCACCTCAACCCTCATTTATTAACAGTATCCCATAAACTTAATTGTGGTCCATTGTTCTTGTAGTTATTTGTGCTTGTCTGGCCCTTCTTTTCCTCTTCTGTGCATGTCCTGCGACCAGAGCCTCAGGAGCTGCTTGCTGACCTGCAGTTCCACCTCTGACCATCCCAGTCTCTGCCTTCACCTGTCTGTGTGGATGTCTGTTGGATACTTGCTGACACCCCGACCTGCAGTCCTCATCCCCTTGTATCACCATCTATCCATATATCACCCATATACACAGAAGTCTAGTTGGTCTACTGATGATAGTTACTAATGTATCCTGTCTTGTACCTTTGACGTTGTCTCTATGTCTCTATTCTTTCTTATTTCTTGCTCTACCCGGCTGGCCTTCGGCAGGAGGGTCCCCCCTTATGATCCAAGTCCTGATCCAGGTTCCTTCCCTCTTAAAGGGGAGTTTTTCCTGCCACTGTTTGGTTTAAGGTTTTTCTCCCACTAGGGAAGTTTTTACCTGGCGTTGTTTATGTAATAATTGCTCGGGGGTCATGTTCTGGTCTCTGGAAAGATCCTGGAGACAACTTGTGTTGTAATAGACGCTATATAAATAAAATTGAATTGAATTGAATTGTATTAAAGTATTAAAATATATGAAATATTGCAAATGTAAAGCTTCTTACAGAAAAACAAAATACACACATGGTTTGAGTAGGAAGTAGAGGGTCATCAGTCTACCTTGTGTGGTATATCCGTGCAATGTTCCTGTAAACCCATGTGCAGCCTCTCTTTGAATTCAGCACTCCATGGACACTCGTACTGTACACCGCTCGGGGGTTAACCATAATCTTAAAGTTTTTGTAACGGGCAGCAGGAATGATGGGTTCTTGGTAGAGATGAGCCAGGATGTTCACCCCAGGTACTTTTTCCCAGCAGTCCTGTGGTACTGGTGCAGTTTGAGGGTACGGAGGAGGCAACATGAAGTTGTTGGGGAAAATGTTGTTCTCAAATTGGTAGCACTTATCAGCTCCAAATTTATTCTCAAGCAGGGGCAACAAGTCTGACCAGCTGGTGGAAAAAAGATTTCAAATAAAAGACGTATTAAAACCACCTAGTGCACTATTAAAGTAATGTCAAAAATATATTTTCTGCGTGTGTTGTTGCATCTATAATAAAGTTTCTAAGTCCATTTAAATGATAAGACATCTTTTTTCAATTTGAGGAGTGTGTTGGAGCCGTAGAAAGCCTTTACACACAGTTAAGTACAAGGTATGAATAAAGAAATTCTACCTGTTTACTGACTCCGGCAAAATGAGTTCATCCATGTCATGCAGGGCCACATATTTGGACTGGTACATGTATTTGTAAAGGCAGTCATTGAGCGCAGGAATCTGACCGAAGTAGTGGAGTTCACCAGGACCTTGTTTAGGCAACCAACCACGCGATACATCCAGAAACGTTGACAGAGACCAAGGAATGACTTCCACTAATCCTGTGAACACAAAAAACAGTGTGGTTTTAGCTTATTTTTGTTACAAAATCAGAAGTCAACTACACTGACATTCACTGTGTACACACTTACTAGTCTTTTTTATGTCTTTTCACTGGGGTTGTACACAAGCGTCATCTTTAACAGATGCACCTCCAACCGTCACAATCATGTTTGACTCCAGAAAGAAAACTGTTCTTCTCCAAACGTTACCTCGATATCATTTTTATTTTGCATGTCAGGTAATGTATTTGGCTTTTGTTTTCCGTGCCTCCTGCTGTAGCAGCACTTTTTGTTTTTGATTGAAAAAAAAAAAAAACACACACATTTGTTTATCACTTTTGTCTCCTGGTCTCTTGCATGTTGGTGCTCAACCACTAAATTGTGACACAAGCCCTTTTTTTCAGTTGATGTTGCGTATGATTACATTTGCACATTTGGCACGTCTCTAACTTGTATAGTTCAGAAAAAGGTTGCAGTCACAGATATGCCGCATCAACGCTTTCATCCTAAACATCTGATATATTTGTCTGGAACTGCCGACCTTCTGCATTCTCATGCAATGTGAAAGCTATTATATTAAATATGTATATTATAATAAATATTCAAAAACAACCATCACCATACTTTACCTTTGTCTGTGTAGTAGTCTAGTACACGCTGTATGTCAACACTGCAGTTGGTCTTGTAGATGACAACTCTGTTCACTCCCAGTAGCTGAAGCATCTCCAGGCTTTGAACGAGCTGCAACACAGGTATTTAAACAATGCTCTCTCTGAAAGAAGTAGTGATTTAAGACACCAACAATCAGTGAATACAACATCAGACATACAACAACGTAACTGAATATTATATGCTGGACTACCAGACCAACACCACAGGAGGCTTGAGACCAAGAACTAAGACCAAGGCTGCACAGAGGGAGGGAAGCCAGTTGTCCAAACAGTTAAAAAAGTGCAATGAAGATACAGCTTCCGAAAAAATATCACAAAAGCTCAGTGCCTAAGCCTCTGGAAACTTTGAAGCAAAAACTCAAGAGCCTTGGCCACAAGACTGAGAAGATACACGTCAGAAGCAGAAGCCATGAGAATAAAAAAGATGCCCTCCACTGAACCGTTCAGCGTGTACCCTCATGATGGGACCATGGAAAACCACTCTTGAGGCCAACTCAAAGGCAATTGCACGAGTCACCACCAAGTGCGGCATTTACCAAGGAGATGCCCACTGCTGTTCTGCAGAGGCCTAATTCCCTCTCAGCCAGATCATCACAAAAAGTGGCTTTGAATACCAGTTCCACAGCTAAGCAATGATCAGCCACCTCCTCTACATGGATGACATCAAGCTGTATACTAAGAGGGAGCAAGACTCCCTGATCCGCCTCACCAGGATATACAGCAGAGATATAGGAATGTCCTTGGGCTGGATAAGTGCCAGGTTCTAGATCTACCGGTGTGCTTGAATGACCCAGTTCAACCAGGTGTCACATTTGTCTCCAGAATTCTCTGGTAAACAGATCAGTTGGGTCACTGCAGCTCCAAATCCTCCCTCCTCCACCACTATGCTGAACAGCAGCTATGATGTGCTTCTGCTTAAATGCTGTTTACTTTTCACAAAACACAGAGATTAGAGTTGCACATTATGGAGCTGACATTGTATAGCCAAAGTTATGCAAGAAAAATGTGATGCAATGTTACCTGGAGGACATTGGTAAAGTTATACATGGTGGAGATACAGACAGTGAAGTTGTAAGGAAAGGAGTCGTTCTCCGCCTTTTGGTTCTTCACCTCCAGAAATCCATGGTCAACCTTATCTACAAAACACACACAAGGGAATTTGGAGATGTATCTTTATCACATGATCAAAAACAAGTTTAAATAAACAAAATGTATTTAGTTAGGTTCTACTCTGAAATGCTGGATGCAACAATATTAAAATAAGACAATAAAACTGTTCTGTCAGTAGGGTGTCAGCAGTGGAGTAAATAAAACATTCCTGCTGTATCATTTGAAAAAAGTAAGTTCACATAATCTATCATATGTTCCTGGAATATGCTGCCCTTTCTCTCTCTCTCTCTCTCTCTCTTTCTTTCTTTCTTTCTGCACAGACTTCCTACATGTTGACGTTTCCATGTTCTCTTCTCTATTATAGATAGGGGACGGATAGGATAAACATGGCATATGTAAAGATGTAAAGATGTAAAGATGTAAAGATGTAAAGATGTCTCAACACACAAAACAAAGTCTTGTGAGCCTCCTAAAAAGTATTGGCCCAAACAACCATCAAGCTCTTCAGTACCTTCAAAATGTCCAACAGCAGAGGTCAGAGCGATATGAGATGGTGTCTCACAGCCTTTGGGGATGGAACAGATGATCCCAGCTGTCCCATATGGAAAGCCAAAATGATCTCTGTGGGTAAAGTGGACACCCTTGGAGACGTGCAGGTCCCCCTGACAACGCAGGTAGCAGCGATAGGACACTTTCTGCCTCCGAAGCATTATCGCAACCACACGGACCTGGCACAAGAGGAATGGTTTCACATGTCCAATATGCTCATATGATCATAGTCAAACAAAGTTTTGGATATTACTGATTTTAATGGATACCTACTAACTGCAGCAGCAGTGTTTTTAAACTTCTGTTGTTTAAAATGTGCCTTACTTTTGAATTTAATAACTAAAGTTGGAGAAAATTTGCGATTAGTAATTTTTTCTTTTTACAATAATACGACAGGACAATCAGCTAAAATACTTTCGAGGAGACACATGGGAAGCCTGGATAATCCTACTCTCATTAGGGAGTGTGATGTCACACGACCCTGCAAATCTGGGAGGGTCACAAAATGACATGTTTTTAGGCCTTGACAAACCTAAACAAAGTGTTAGATTGCATTATATCAATGATTTTGAGTTAGCATTGATAAGTAAATGGCATCAAGGACATATTTTCATAACATGTCTTCTTTAAGTTAATGGAGGGATAGATTTAACTAATTTTATGATAAATATTTCAGACAGAATGTAGTTTCTGCCACATCACCACATCTGCTTCTGTCATCTCAACTAGTCTTTTGACATTTACTTGGATAAACATCAGGCCTGTAAAGAAGTTATTATCTGTGCACAAATTAGTTTAGTTTTAATTGAGAAATGTACTTGTTTGAGGTGGAAATTATGCATCTGCATTTTTTTGGAATGAAAGTTACAACCTATGTTTATCTTATTGCTTAGAAACCTCCGTGGACAATACAGTCATTTTTATTATTGCTATGTTACATTTTTAGATTTTTTTGTCTTTTGTTTTTTTTGTTTGATATATGATATTATTGAGACACATCTCTTAAGGGTGGAGCTCACAGGGTCCACCCACCTGGCTGTGGGGTCATCTTGAGTGACTGTCAGTAAGCTTTTTTTATTCATTTATTTTTTTTGGGTAGCACTGAAATAAACTAAATTTAGTTCTGAAAAACAAGAAAGAAACCAAACTATCATAAAAGTCAACTTTATTAGTTATCACTGAAAAACTCTGACCAGTTGAAAGTTGTTTATAGATGATCATGGTAAAACCTCTTTTTTGTAGACTGTAGGCTCAATTAGTTTATAGTTGTGTTCCAGTTCTGGGATATTTTGAGAGGTAGGGAACATTTGGAGAGAAAACAGAAACAAATCACGAGGATATGACCTAAAAGTAAAACGTTCTTCATGCCATTGTCTATCTGCACAAACACCCTTGATATTAAAGGTAGAAAAGCCTGACATTAAAAGAAGACAGGACGCACCGATGATGGCACCGGGCTGCTTGTTATCTTGTTACGAGTCAGTTAAGCTCACCCGTCTTCAACCTCATCTTTGGCATTTTTGTGACAGCTCAAAGACGTCTTGCATTTTTGAGCTTAAACCTGCCTCTAAAAAGAAACAAGAAAAGTGAATTTGTTCCTGTTTTTTACCTGAGTGGAGCAAAACTGAAATATGACTGACTGTTTTGCTTCCAGCACGGTGCTCCAGAAAAGCAGATATCAGCAGCGTCTTTGTCCCATTGACCCTCACCAGAGCAGCAGATTGTCCCTGAAAAACTGCAAGATTTAGATAAATAAAATTTGAGTTTACCTTCTTAACATTAACAGAAATGAACAGGCCCATTCTGTAACATGCATGTAGCAGCAGTAAAATGGAAAGCCTACCGATATTTCCTTTGGTACATTTCTGCGACGCATTTAGTTGCGCTGAGATTTGCGGCACAGTTGTAGCTCGGGTGTACTGGGTCCACACCTGGGAGGTCCGGCCAGGCCTGTAGAGCCACCACAAAGGACGTGGGAGAGGGCACAGGTAGTATCAAAATGAAGTTCAGACGACATTCAGAGATCAGGATGCTGGTTATGAAGCCTAGTATTTTGGATTTCCTCATCATTTGGTCATTTTTGACTGAAGACGAAACAGAAAACGGTCCTCTGAAGGAAACTGACAGAATCAGCACAAAACAACAGTGCAACAAAACGCCCAGAGACTTCAGTACTTATCCACCGTTTCTGTCTGAATGGGGTAAATGATGAAGTAGCATTAATTACTTTCCATTCACAGAAGGCTTTTGAACTTGTAGGACATAGATAAACATCTTCTATCATAAGAATCAAAATAGAATCAAGAGAATCATAAGAATCAAAAAAGAGTCAAATCAAAAGTCACCTTAAAGACAGTATGATGCAACTGGAGAGGAAGATTATAGTTTCATACAACCCAAAGTGAGAAAGAACAAGAAGACAATGTTGACAGAAGTTTGGACCAACCGCTCCGCCACCATCTCAGAGGATAAAACGGAGGACGAAAAGGTTACAGCTGTCACCGAGAAATTATGAGTGGAAATAAAATTAAGTGAAAGAGAAAACAGCAAACTCAGAAATTTCCATGAAAACATGTCATGTGTCTACAGTGAAAAATGTATGTATGTTGTATGTTGTTGTACATCTAAGGCTGCATTTCATGCCAAGTACCTGCTCCCTTAATCAGTTTTTTCTTTTTTGCAGTAGAAGTAGCTTTAAAATCTGTAAACGATGGTGCAGGTTATATTTTCTTCTTCGTGACTGCTTTCATTCAAGCAAGAATAGTTGCAGAAGAGACAGCGCCCTCCTTACCTGAACCACACACGGCCACAGCTTGAGAAATGAACTCCCAGACGTTTGAATGTGAAAGCAGTAGATCAGAGAGATTCCACCCACCTGTAGGCCCAGAGCAACAACGTGAGAGAGATGATGCTGATGACGAGACTGATGTACATCAACCGTCTCAGCTTCTTCAGTGCAGGCAGCTGCTGATCAGAATTGTGGCCCATCATAAATATACTAATGTTGTTGTGTTCAGATGTTCTCAAGGAAACCTGCCCAAGAAGAACAAAGTTAGAGCTGCATCTTTTCTTTGAGCGCCAAAAAAGAATGCCCTATAAGGATGTGTGACCCTTTTCTCCATTTTTAATCACCTCTCTTAATCTGGATGATAAGAATAGCGTTTTCATAATAATCCGTGACAATGGCCTCTGACATGATTTCCACCTGCTTGAGAACATCATGCTTCCACATATGAAATAATACATTTCCCAAATATGGATTTTTAGTTGTTGAAATGGCTTATTTACTTCCAACATTACATTGCAACATAACCCATGGCCAGTTATATTATAAAAGCCAAACTATTCAGCAACTTTCTATATGAAAATAATCCCATGTGATTACTTCATCCACAGGTGCGAACTCCAGTCCTCGAGGGCGTCTGTCCTGCATGCTTTTATGTTTCCTTCTATCAACACACCTGATTCAAATGATCGGTCATCATCAGCTTGTCATCAAGGTCTGCACAAGTCTGTTAATGATACAGTCAGTTGTATTAGGTTGTGCTGAAGCAAGGAAACATTGAAAACATGCAGGACGGGGTCCCTCGAGGACTGGGTTCGACCCCCAGAGAGCGCATGTCAAGAACAGATATGCAGGCTGGGGCAGGGTGCGTAGGTCCCACACAGCCACCAGAGGGCGCCCAATCTTCTTCTTAATCACATTTAAACTTTGTTGTTTAGAGCCATATCTTACAAACTGAAACTCTTTTTTATTAATCAAACAATCCATTATAACCCTCATTGCTTAATATGTTTCTTCCATTAACTTCTATTCTAATAGAGTTAGATTTTAAGTTTTCACAGCTACATACTGCAAGGTAGCAAAAAGAAACGAATCTCCCCATGTCCCCTAAGGGGCTCCACAGACATCTACATTTCAGTAAGTCAGCCTGATTTTGTTTTTTCTCTGCAGGCCACGCCAAACAGGCTCTGGGAAGTACAGTCACTCCAGCATCTGGCAGCTCATAATTGCAGGACACCTGAGAAATGTGTGTTTGCATGCACTGTCTACTGTCGGCTGTTCACACCTCAACCATCCCTTCCTTTTGGGCAGATCTCATCTTTGAATTAGAGGTCATAGCGCTGTAAAATAACTCCAATTTATACAACAAACATCTCAGTGCTAACACAGCCACTCAGTGAAAAAGCTCCACAGAGATGCATATTTTACATTCTTTATATTGAAAAACTAATAGAACAGGGCAGAAACTGGCATCCTGAACACGAGAGAGAGAAACACAAACAAACATTCAACATCCATGCCCCAGGAAAAATACACGGCATCCATAATAAAGCTCGCTCCAGGTATCAGATTGACCTCAGATTAATATTTGCTGCATTTATTCAATCAAATTAGGAGAAGGACGTTGGGGCTTATTGGATGCAGCAACATAACTGCACTTTGCTGTGTTTTGCTAAAGAAAAGGAAAAACTCCACAATCTGCGACCTCAAACCCCCCAAGTAAGAAACATGAAAGCAACCATTTCTTTTTTCTTTTTCTTTTGATGAGCTATATCATTTATTTTATTTTAAAACAGCTGGTGAGCTGAACTACGTCTAACATCTGCCTGCCTGAAGCCAGACTGCAATCATTTTACTGTTTCAGATTAATTTAATCTCCAACCCACTGGATTGTATAATATGTAAACTTAATTTCACACTCACCTGCAGAGTTAGGGAGTTCCTGTTCGTCAGTGACACTCAATAACAGGAATATTTGTGAAGCCGGGAAACTCAGAAACCCACAGAAGATGTCAAATGACCCAGAGAGGACTGTTTCTGAAGGTCTAACCTTGGACGCGGGTCTTATATACTGCCTGTTTTGCAGCTCTACACGTGTGATTTTTTCTCTCCAAGGCTGTGCACATGTATGCACAGATTCCGAAGCGGCTGAAAGCTGGACTGTAAGATTAGATGTACTGTCAAGCTGACCCTCTGAGACAGACATGCTGTCTCCAGATCAAGACTCACATCCAGATGCAGGACAATCTGGTGACGTTATCTGTTATCATCTACAGAGGTCCTGAACCAAACCTGGACCCTGTTGATCAAACTATGATAAAATAAGAGCAATTATTCTACACAAATGTGAAATGTGTAGGTTGATTTAAGAGAATCTTCTTTATTATAATGATCTCTCGTTTTGGAACTAGACAGATTAAATGTTAATTACAGTAAAATCCACAAAGATGTTGATTCAGTTTCCAACTGAAAAGCGCACCACAATTTCTTGTTGTTGTTTCTGTGTTATCTTATTTTTTCTGGCAGAAGTCAAATGTGTGTCGGGGTGAAATCCCAAATATCAGATCCAGAGCAGAGTCAGGTTACAGCCTCCTTTATTCACAGTGATTTAGATTTAACATCATCCCCTAAATATGCCCACAACTTAAGGTAGTACTGTGGCATTAACTTTATTTTTAATTTTTCATAGCTGGTAACCCTGGCCTCCTTTTTGTTACCCCCATAATGACTGATGCAGACAGCCGTTCCTGCTCTTGGAGGTTTTTATCCTGTTTTCATCCTCAGAAGATTCAATGGAAGTCCAGTTGCCTTGTTTGAGGCTCAAGAGTCGGCACCACCTGGATGACTGAGAGTCTACATCAATGCAATCTGACTGAACTTCTTTATGAACTCTATAAAGTACGTTAAAGTGACTTTAGTTGTGATTTAGTGTTGTGTGAATATGGGCCCAAAGCATCTCATACATATATGTAATCTATTCATTCAGTTGTAGACAGTGGTTAAAAAAAAGAAAAAAAAGGGAGGGGCGCTTTACAATCTTTTTTATTAAGTTGAGTGGGTTTTATGTTGTGTTACCTGTCATTGTTTATGTAATAATTGCTCGGTCATGTTCTGGGTCTCTAGAAAGCACCTAGAGACAACTTGTGTTGTAATAGACGCTATATAAATAAAATAAAATTGAATTGAATTGAATAGTTTTGGCTGGAAACTGTAAGTCAAATCTGGCAACCCTGGCAGTGAGAATATACAGAGAAAACAGTGGAAATTAAAAGGAGGAACAAAGAATAACATTAATCAGCGAAAGATTAATCTTCTGCAAATCATGATTGGGGAAATGCATAAAGGACTAGGGGTCCATGCCCAGTGAGGAAGTGGGAGACTGTGACATAGAAAGAGATAAAAACAAAAAAATAAAAGACAAAATGAAAGAAAACAGAATAGACTACCACGAGATGACAGAGGAGCAGAGATAAACACGTGAACATATGTGAATATGTGAAGGCTGTCAGCCAGGCTCAGTGGTTTTGGTGGTGAAAAACAGAGCAAGACTGACCTTTAGTGGAGAGAAAATGATACTCCAGCACATCCACAACGGCCCTGCAGAAGCAGCGCAAGCACAGTGTCTTTGGATGGTGCACTTATTATACATGTCTGGCTTTCCAGTTTACCTCACAGTCTAAGGAGCTGGGTTGAAGAGACGATTCAACTCCTAAATTATCATTCAAATCTCAATATTTTCAGTTTGATTTCCTAATCTTCACAGAGAACTTAAAGCAGATAATACTAAAATCAAAAAATGCAGTGACTTGAGTCTGAAGTACAGTAGCGTGTACGCCAAACACACAGATATTCAAGGAGAGTCTAGCATCTGATTTGTGGAGGTAGAAGACTGTTGTCTTTCAGCACCGCGTCCACTGCAGACGTGGGTCGGCGCTGTAGCCCAGCAGTTGGCCGTCATAAATCAGCCTCTTTTGGCTTTCTAGTGTGATTTTTGGTTTCTTGCAATGTAATTTCCTGCTAAAGTACACCACTCCCCTCACACTGGATTCACATGGAAGCATTGCATGCATCGTCTGTGTCCTTCTCCATAGACTTTGAATTGGGTGACACCATCTGTTGCCAAAATGAATTGTGGGTTGCGTGTGTTGTGTTACTTGCATAGCCTCCAAGCTCCAACCATCTAACTTCTACATTGACGCTCATGCAGAACTAAGACTCATTGCAGTTTCTTGACTGGCTGCTGGTCGCTGCAAAAGCGAGTCAATCTCCACTGACTGCCACGTTAAAATGTCCAACTTTATAGCAGAAATAAACATATTTACAGCCTGGTTCAAAAATCATTTAATTTTACCTCAGGACAACTCTGAGAGGGTCTAATTTTTTTGTACCAGACCAGGAGAGTTTATATCAAACAATACATTTTTTCTAGTATGATTGATTGACATCGGCTCAGCCAATGGCTATCCATTATCCTTTCTTTATCTGTCATCGTCATGCTACTGCGCTCAGGGAAGCAACCAGCCACATTCACCCGCTTCGTCCAGGCTACTGATGTTTATGATAATAGTCCATCATAAAGCTACTGAAGCAGGAGAAAAAACCTGGAGGAACAGATGGAAACGAAGTTATTTTCTGTCATAACCTACAGAAAAACAATTACAGTATTCATTCTAGATAATTAATAAACAGTCATGTGCTTTTCAACTTCAAAGAAACTCTGCCAGCTTTGTATGACAAGAATGATACCTTTACATCACTAAGATATAAATGTCTGTTTAAAAGGGCTGCACCAGCAGCTCATGACCTTCCTGCTTTGATTGTCTTCAGTGGCAGCAGATCTTTACTTCAGGGGGAATGAGAAGAAAGAACTTGTGCTGGCTGGTTTTTAGTTGCAAGAATTTATTTCAGTGAAATGTACACATTTCAGAAACGTCTGTACAAATGAGTCAAGCAAAGAGGAGAAAACTAACAGACAATCCGTCTTGATTATGTAATAAAGTATAGTTCCTTGTAAGACCTTCCTTGGTATTTTCTTGTATTCCACAATGTTATTTAATCTTTGTATTCTCACTGTTATTTCTTGAATTAGTTTATAATGCATTGTAATGTTGAATGCTTTTTAATTCAGCCCTAGTATTTATTATTATTATTAATAATATTTATTGAGTACCTTTTTGTATGACTACATTTCTTGAAAAGTGGTACACAGTCCAGATGGAAATGCTTCTTTTACATTCCAGTCCAAACGTGATGTCAGAACGCCGCCTCTGTTCAAGCTCCAGAACCAAAGTCACCCATCCCTGACAATTTGCACCACTACAATTGTCCCACATTTTAAAAAGAAACAACTTAATTTGAAACAAAAAATAAACTGATCTGACATAATTCAACTGTTTTCCAGAAATGTGTTGCACTGTATCCACCAACCATCCCATCCCATTTAAAAAGTAAAAAGCAACTTTATTCACCTTTCACCCTCTTCAGGGGTCACCGCAGTGATATATTGATTTTTGGGATTGGTTTGAGGTCAGATACCCTTCCTGGCACAATCCGTCCCATTTATTTGGGTTTCTGCAGCCAGCGCTACGGCTGCCTTGTGACCCCTCGGTGGCTGGGGTCATGAGGCCATGAGGCCATGAGGCCATGAGGCCATGAGGCCATGGGGTCAGAGTGGGGCTCTGTGCCACTCTGTCGCATAACAGCTGGGGATTGACAACTTCAAAATCTATTTCAGGTGACATTTAACCAAACTTTGATATTGTGATATTGCAATGTAAGAATTGTAAGTTGTATTGTAACTATATTTCACACGTTTTGAAACCTTGTGAGGCAGATGACCTAAAAGACTCACATTATTCCTGGTGTGTTTATCAGATGATGTTTTAAAAATCCTGTTTTAACAGTTAATAAAATGTCAGACACAAATATTTATATATGTCAATGAGTAAAGTTTATATATGATAAACTTTATGATGGCAGTGCTGAGCTTTAGAACCCACGTTACACCGTCTATTACTATATTATTACTATATTATTACTGTAGTAGTACTATAGTAGTACTATAGTAGCACTACTATAGTACTATAGTAGTACTATAGTAGTACCATGCTATTACTATAGTAGTACTATAGTAGTACTATAGTAGTACTATAGTAGTACTATAGTAGCACTATAGTAGCACTACTATAGTACTATAGTAGTACTATAGTAGTACCCTGCTATTACTATAGTAGTACTATAGTAGTACTATAGTAGTACTATGCTATTACTATAGTATTACTATAGTATCACTATAGTATTACTATAATACTACTGTAGTATTACTATAGTATTACTATAGTATTACTGTAGTATTACTATAGTATTACTATAGTATCACTATAGTATTACTATAGTAATACGGTAGTATTACTGTAGTATTACTGTAGTACTGTACTGAGGAGGAGTCGATTTCTACCAGACGGCAGCACATGCTTGGCTAAGTGAGTGTGTGCGTGGTTGGGCGTCTGGTGCAGCATCAGGAAGACATTGTGTAACACACATAGACATAAACAGGTGTGTGTGTGTGTGTGTGTGTGTGTGTGTGTGTGTGTGTGTGTGTGTGTGTGTGTGTGTTCACAGTCGAATAACTAGTCAGCACTAAAGAGCAGCAAAAGTTACAGGGAGGGCTGCAGAAAAGTAAAGATGAGCGGTGATTCTTATGTATCATTATATATATTATGTAAGTTACAGTTGAGTTTTCTAATGGGGCTGGTCAGCAGTCTTCCAGAAATGCTGGCAGTGGTGGTGCAGAGTGGTGAGAAGACAGGTGAGTTGGTGCTAATTGATGACTTAGGAAATCCCACATGCAAATGCTGAAGCTCTGAGCTGTTTGAATCCTGACTTTGACTATAGAGAGAGCCAAAAAAGCAGACAGCCACAATCCTGACCCGCAAGGAAACCGGAAATAACTAGCACTGGCTGGCGAGCAGACCCGGGCTTATGGACAGGAGGTCATCAGTGCAGCCACAGGTGAGTCGGGTCCGTCTGTGGAAGGTTTGGAATTGAATTGCACTTTTTGAGACCTTATTAAGCTGCTGCTTCAGAAAAGGAGCGTTCCCTGCTGGAGAGGAGCCATCTGTGATGCAACTGCACATTGATTAGTTGAGGCAACTTCACTATTTGTTGAATGGTCGGATGAAACCTTTCCCAGCTGTCTTTGAGTAAATTGTAAAAGTGAGAAAAACACCATCAAGGTATAGTTTTCTTTAATGAACTCCACAACCTTTTAAGTTCTTAAGAGAACAACTAGTGTGTTCAAATAAAGAGGGCAGACCTACTGAATATGGTCATTGATGAGTTTTAACAAGTATACTGGCAGCAAAGTATAATATCTCACAGACAAAGAGCACAATATCATATGAACACAAAGATTTTACACTCAAAGAATCGCTGCAGCCAGCAGCATAAATCCAGGAGGGAAAGCTACAGAAATCAGGGCTGCGTGCATGTGTACAACAGCAACATGTTAATTGTTGGATGATGTCCTGCTGAGGAGCTGGCTGCCTGCAATAATGAGAATCACTCTCACAGATAATGAAATGAGGGATTGGAAGACTTAGTCTTGGAAATCAGTCTCGGGACACAATACCTTCTGAAATATTTTATAAAGTAACAGCTGTATTCAGATACAACTACACACAGCAAAACTAAAGTCATGGCAGATATATATATATATATATATATATATATATATATATATATATATATATATATATATATATATATATATATATATATATATATATATATATATATATATATATATATATATATATATAGACAAACAAATGTGTGCATCTATCTATCAAATATATATAAACTCAAAAAGAAGCATTTAGCAATTCTAAAAAAAAACAAAAACCACTGCTATCTTGATTGATGGAACAATGGACCAGCTCTATGCCCTCTCCATGAACAAGAACAGTGTGCAGAGAGCTTCATGGATGGGTTTCCCCTTAGTTCCAGAGTCTGGTGTGGATGAACTTGACTGAGCTGCAGAGTCCTGACCTCAACCTGACAGAACACCTTTGGGATGAATTAGCAGAGACTGAGAGCCAGACCATCTCATCCAACATCAGTGTAACCTCACAAATGAGCTTCTGGAAGAATGGTCAAAAATGTCCATAAACACACCTAACCATGTCGGCCTTCCCAGAAGAGTTGAAGCTGTTATAGCTGCAAAAGGTGGACCAACGTCATATTGAACCCTCTGGATCAGGAATGGGAGGTCACTTGAGTTCATATGTGAGTCAATACTTTTGGCCATATAGTGTACGTCTGAACAAATGTATGTGTGCTGTCACACGTCATGAAACGCAGAACACAACTGTAGGAGAATGAAGGGCAGAGTTTTCAAAAACAGGTTTTATTGAACCAAAAACACTGCAACGGGCAGGAAATCCAAAGACAAAACTCAAAAAATACACCAAACACAAAGTAACCAGGTTAGCAGCTAATCTGAGTGCGAGGAAAGTCCAGTACAACATTTTGGAATGACAGCCACTCAGCCATGGAAGGGAAGGCTGTATAAGATGACAGAGCAGGGTCAACAAAGGCACATAGTGTCTAAAAGTTGCAAGCGTCGTCAGTTGGCATCAAAGTAAGCACAACGACTGTGTGACTGGAGCTTCATGAAACAGGTTTCCACACCTGAGCAGCTGGATGCAGGCCTCACATCTAAAAGTCCAACGCCAAGCGTCAGATGGAGTGATACAAAGCACATTTAACCTGGTTTGTGCAGCAGTGGAAATGTGTTTTGTGAAGTGACAAATTATGACTCTGTTTGGCAGTCAGATGGGTGAGTCTGGGTCAGTGCCTGGCTGCACTATGCCAACTGTTTGTTGGAGGAGGGAAAATAGTACTTTCAGAATTTGGGCTTGGCTCAGTATCGCCAGTGAGGGTGATCTTAACACATCAGCATACCAAGAGATTATTCTATGCTTCCAGCTCTGTGTTCTCTGCTCCAAGATTACTGTGCTCATTCGACAGAGCAGGGACTAAGGTTATGGTTTGAGTTGGGTGTTGAAGGACCTGACTGACCTGCACTGGGCCCTGACTCCAAACCCATCAAGCACCTCAAATGCTCCACACGTTCCCATAGAAACATTGCAGAATCTTGAGGAACAACTACTAAAGGAGGACCAATGTAATAGTGAAATACATATATTTGAATGCAATGTCATTGCAGATGCTCCCAGCTACTTTAGTCTATATGGTGTATGATGGAAAATGCCAGTCCCTCTGTGAGGTCCTAATGTGTCCACTTGGGTCAGACCAGCATTGTGTCTGTGCAGTTTGGGTTTAGTTGTGTTCCTGCGAGACTACCTGCCAGTCTTAACCTGGATGGGGTTTGATAGGAATATGGTTTGATATCAGCTTTGGGAGGTGCACTACCGATGTCTACTTGTCTACCTTTTTGTGCTACAACCCAGTGGGACAGGGGAAGTAATCCAAGTGTCGATTGGTGTAAACTGATCCTTGGAGATTCACACGTGTAGGACTGACACGATCAGTCACCCGTCAGTCACAGAACTGGTGATCTGCTGGACAGCACCAGAGCGTTTTGAGAATGAAATGCTTTACAGGTTGAATGTTTGTTAAACCAAAACAGCACAGGACAGGGTTGTAGTTGTCTAAATATGACCCCTGGAAGATTCCTCGTGTTGATCTGACCATGCACTATGGGAGCGGCTGTTGGCCGAGCTGTCTGTCAATCAAGTACACGAGTCTGAACTCTGATGCAGTTTTGGCGTCTTTTTGAGCTGACATTTGCGCCTGCGTTGTTAGCGCCTGACTATTCCCATCCTGATGGTTGACGTGGTGGTTGGAGTTAGTTGAAATGGACTACGTCAGAGTTGCTACGGAAATAAACTTTACCAATAAAGACCAGAAGGCTTTTCCCCGGCCCCCCTCTCTAAAGTTCTGTCTATCTGAGTTAGTGGATGTTTATCTTCTGATGAGCAGTTGTAGGCGGGAAAGTTTTAGATTTAGAGACTAGCTTATTATGTTAGTGCCACATGAACTACAACTGTATAATTAAACTAAAGTGATCAGGTTAAATAAAATTATCATTGATCATTTGGAAAATTGATCATAGCCGAATCTGTGAGGAGAAAAGGACCGTTGGCAATATTACACCACTGGAAAGAGTGTGAATACATTCATCGCTGAATGAATCAGTAATACAATGTGACCACAGTAGGACTTAAATTATTCTTTATATTATTATATTATATACTTATTCTTTGAACTGTGATTTAACTGTGGAGCTATGAATAAAAAAGTAACATAAAAGATTATAGATGGTGGTGGTGGGAAACCACTGGTTTAGGTTCTAGTAGAGGAAACCCAACTGTCTATTCTTACAAACATTAAAGTAAGATTAATTCAAATTCTTTAACGTGAATTCAATTACTTTAGAAATAAACTGAGGTTAAATGGTATTTAATGAGTGAAGGTTTCTGAGCCATTAGGGCATTACGATTCCTAATTACTTACAAACCGATAAAATTGTAGGCTGAATTATAATTCTGGATAAAGCAAAAATCAGATTAACTTAAAGTATTTAAGTATTCAAATCTACTGACATAATAAAAACTGACCATATATGTAAGAAGTGAGACTTAAGAGAGCAAAGTCCCATCCAAAAGACTTTAGATTCTGTTACGTTGACCTGAACATCTAATGGTTTATAACTCTACAAAATATCAAAAACCTGGCTGGCTTTGGACCTTTAAAAAGGGTTTTACATACATAGATAAAAGATGCAGCTATCATTCCAATTATGATCTAGAAAATCTGGAAAATTGGTGTTTTTCAGGTTTTAGCTCCTAGAATGAACATAAAAATAAAAAGTAAATGTCTGAAGATCATAAGTCAAAGACTTTAGGGATTTACTTTGCAAGGTTGTTGCTAAAATGATCAGGTCCAGATTAGAAATGAGACGACAGTGGTCTAATCTTCTGGATTTTCAGGTGTTTACATCATACATCAAAGTGAAGCTTTCATCTTTTAGGTTAAGGAGACTTTGTGCCATTTAATGGGGTTTATCTGTTGCTTTGATTTAATGATTGGTTGTGATGATTGGTGCTAATATTGATTAGTCTTTATCTCTGTAGTTGTGCTGTTTGTGCGGATGATTTTTCCTTCGTCTAAAAGTGTGGCGTTAAGCGTCTGACAGTCACTGACAATGATGATGAATCGGTGGTTGTGATTATACATACCTGTTTTTAGTGATTATAGATACCTGTTGTTTAGTGATTATAGATACCTGTTATTTATTGATTACCTGGTTTGGCTGGTGATTTTGGAGATTCTACAATTAAATATTAAAAAGCCATGAAGGTTTTTAGATCAGTTAACCCCTCGGTGCCTGAAATGTGAAATAATGCACAAAAATGTTGATTTTTGGTTTTAATGGTTTAATTTACAGTGGTTCTTTGAGTACACCACTAGTTTTGGGTCTTTTTTCAATTCTGTTTTGTTATGTGTGGTGGAGGCGATGGTTGAACTGAGAGGTGTGGATGATTTGCAAAGACTAATGAACTATTCCAGACTAACTCACGTAACTCTGTATGAAATGCTTTTGGATCGACCCATGCTGGCATCACCTGTAAGTGAATCTTCGTGAGAGAAAGATCACCTGAGTAGTTGTAGAAAGTGCTGACAAAAGTGTCAGACTCACACTAACAGTACTGACTCAGGTTCTGCAGGAAAGGGCCTCTTTTGATCTTCACAGTGACGGCTGGCAGAGAAGATTTCTTCAGTATATTAAGAATCCTTTGTGTCATAGAAATAAACTGTCCTGAGATTCTTTTGCAGGTTTCCACTCAGAGATGAATAGTGGCTACAGAAGGATTCTGCTCATTGCGGACTGATTCTGCTGACTAAACACAATTCATAGGGATTCTGATGCCTTTGAGAGCTTGTTTTGGAGTGATACACTGACACACGCCCACTTCTGCTGTCGGAGAGAGGAACTGTTCCACTGTTCCCCTCACTCAGTTAAATAATTCACTAATTTGAACCGTATTGCCAAGTCTTGATCATAGCGTGCTATTATATTATTTCAGTCTTACTCAGATATTGCAGTCACCTAGTGGTCAAAGTCTTTTTTCCACAACATAGTGTACCTCAGATAAAAGATAAATAAAAGGGAAAAAAGCCTAGTGAACTGCAGCTAATTGTCTTTCTTCCACCAGATGTCAACATTGCTCTGTTTTTCAGCCCGGTTCTTCTTCCTATCAGTAAACCACATTACTCACATAATTCACATATTTTGATGTGTTTCTGTGCTTCTGTCATCTCTGTATATTCTGTCTCCCTTACGTCATTGTGATACTGCTTTCCTTCTCTTCTGCCACCTTTACATTAAACTAATATTCTTTTTGTTTCCATCACTCCCTCATATCTCCCATATCTCAAAGTTATTCGGTTTTATCCTCACAGTCTGTGTGCTCCTACTCCAATATCTTCGCTCCTGAACATTATTTTCAGAAGCTCAACCTTCTACTTTACCATTTTATGCCCTTTCATTTAATCTTTTTCTCTTTGTTCTGTGAGGGTGGTTGTAAGATTTGGACTTTGATTTATTTTTATAGCTCTCATGATTATTGAAGACGTTTATCTTTTTTTAGTGTCTCTTCCATAAGACTGGAGCTCATCGGACAACGACCCCAATAACACAAAGTTGGGATACGATCCAAATCCAATAAACATAGTTTTCAATAAGTGTTACAAGTGAGGAAATGTACCATCATAAGAAAAACTATTTTTGAATTTGATGGCAGAAATGCATCTCAAAAACGTTTGGACAATTTGATGTTTACCAGTCTTATACCAATAATATACACTATATGGCCAAAAGTATTTCCTCACCTGCTTTGACTTATATATAAACTTAAGTGACCTCCCATTCCTGATCCAGAAGGTTCAATATGACGTTGGTCCATCCTTTGCAGCTATAACAGCTTCGACTCTTCTGGGAAGGCTGTCCACAAGGTTTAGGAGTTATGGGAATTTTTGACCATTTGTCCAGAAGCACATTTGTGAAGTCACACTGATGTTGGACGAGAAGACCTGGATCTCAGTCTCCGCTCTAATTCATCCCAAAGGTGTTCTGTCAGGTTGAGGTCTGGACTCTGTGCAGGCCAGTTAAGTTCATCCAGACTCTGTCATCCGTGTCTTTATGGACCTTGCTTTGCAGTCATGTTGAAAGAGGAAGGGGCCAGCTCCAAACTGTTCCCACTAAGTTGGGAGCTGGAATTGTCCAAAATGTCTTGGTATGCTGAAGCATTCAGAGTTACTTTCACTGGAACTAGGAGGCCAAGCCCAGGTCCTGAAAAATAACTCCACACCATAAATGCCACATGCTTTACACCACTGCATCCAACGCTTTGCATTGCACTTGCTGATGTATGGTATGTATGTAGCTGGTTTTACTGACCATAACTCCTTAGTTTTTCTTACCCAAATGCCCAAGGCAAACAAGCACCTCAGGAGGTGGTCCCTGCTGGTTCAAAATTTTAACTTGGAAATTTACCATAAAAAAGGTACCGAAAACATGTGGGCTCTCTCACGCATCTACCCATCCCTCTAGCAACCTTCCTGGAGGGGGAGGTTTTGTTACAGGGCGGTGTTATGGCCCTGGACGTAAGTTCATGTGTTCTGTTTTGGTCTTATTTTTTCTAGGTTCCATCTGTTTGGTGCTCCTGTGCCTTCGATGCTGGCAGTGAATTGGTGCAGACGGGATTGGGCCACCGTTTAAATACTTGGCATTTGATGCGGTGGACCCCTCTCCCTAACAGAAGCACCATCTCTGGGCCCTCAAACACCAACAATTGCTGAAATGCCCTTGATAGTTAAGCGTAGGGGTTAGCAATCTTCTAGAAAAGTTTGCAGTGGTGGTGCAGAGTGACGAGAAGAAAGGTAAGTAGTTGGCTCTAAAAGCTCTAAATTCTGACTGGAGTTCAGCTAGGAGAGCTCCAATCCAGACAGACAATCCAAATCTGCAATGAAGCAAACAACTGCCATAGACTGGCGAGCAAACACAGGCTTCTGTGCAGCAGGAGGAATTGAATTGTACTTTAAAAGGACCTTATTAAGCTGCTGCTTCAGAAAAGGAGTGTTCCCTGCTGGAGAGGAGCCATATGTGATGCAACTGCACATTCATCAGTTGAAACAATTTCACTTTTTGGACAATGGTCTGGTGAAACCTTCCCCAGCTGTCTTGAGTAAATTGTGGACGTACACCCTAGACAGGTCATCAGTTCACTCTGGGCAGTTCTTCATAATAGCCTTGAAAAACCAAATGGTTGGCTCTTACATCACTTCAGCGTTCATGCCTGTGATGCAAGTGAGAAACAGAGAAACCAGAGAAAAATCAAGGTATATTTTTCTTTAATGAACTCCACAACCTTTTAAGTTCTTAAGAGAACAACAAGTGTGTTCAAATAAAGAGGGCAGACCTACTGAATATGGTCATTGATGAGTTTTAACAAGTATACTGGCAGCAAAGTATAATATCTCACAGACAAAGAGCACAATATCATATGAACACAAAGATTTTACACTCAAAGAATCGCTGCAGCCAGCAGCATAAATCCAGGAGGGAAAGCTACAGAAATCAGGGCTGCGTGCATGTGTACAACAGCAACATGTTAATTGTTGGATGATGTCCTGCTGAGGAGCTGGCTGCCTGCAATAATGAGAATCACTCTCACAGATAATGAAATGAGGGATTGGAAGACTTAGTCTTGGAAATCAGTCTCGGGAGACAATACCTTTTTAAATATTTTATAAAGTGACAACTGTATTACTCAGAGATGACTACACACAGCAACACTGGAGCCACGGCAGATATAAACAAACCCAAAGCTGTAGATTCTTCATTAACAAGGCAATTACATGAATGGTAATGCTCATGACACAACCCTTGTATGAGCTTATGTGCAAATAAAACCAGTGCCTCGACTTTGACATATTATGTTTATATGTTAAATGACAATGTCTAGTTGTGTTGTGTCTGTAATCTATTAACCGTTGTTGATTTATTTTTTATTTTTTATGTTTGCTCTAGCGTTTTTCTAGCTGAGACTGTAGGTGGCGCTGTACAGCAAAACAGAATTAAGAGAGTGTTAACGGGTGACTTACCTCATGACACACACACACACACACACACACACACACACACACACACACACACACACACACACACACACACTAAAAATAGTACGTATGATAATAATAATCTCATTTACACATGTTTATGAGGGAAAAGCTTTAGCTGATAGTCTGAATCGTAACATGTTTTCAGATCTTGGCTTGAGCAACTTCTACAAAGAGGCCGCATTTGTCACTGAGCTGTTGTTAAACTATTTACTTACACACAGCTAAAATGACAAACGCAGTAGGACACATGTATTTACTGCCCCACAGTTGCAGTTGGATAGGGTCAGTGGTTCTGCTGCCACGCCATACCCACTTAAAGACTCCCACATACAAAGGTAACTTTAAAAAACAAGCATAATATTCACAGGCATGTCATCAGTGGTTGAGGATTATGGATTAAAAAGGGCTATTTACATTTCTGTTTCCCTTGTGAAGGCAGAAGATGACAGGATGCTCTCTGTACGCTCAGCCACAGCTTTGTTGGCACTCTTTAATCCTTTGTCTTCAGTATTATGCAGATTTCAATTTGCCCGTCTTAACACAGATGGTGAGAACGTGGATACATCGCAGTAATTGATTCATCTTTAATTACTTTCTTGTGATGTTGGTCTACACATGGGAGTAATAAATGCTTCAACTGCTCTCTGTTCTAAAATGAATCAATTTCCTCCACTGATGTGAATTTTGCAGGCAGAGGAAAATCTTTCTCCCTCTGCGAATATGTTCTTCACTTCTAGAAGCTCACAAGTTCTTGAGATCTGATATAAAATTAAACCTGATCTATTCATGCCAACCTAAATGTGAGTCTTTCAAGAATCAACTATGAGCTAATTAGAAGTCAGTGTGGTTTGCTGAAAACTGGACATCAAGTGAAAAATAATTTTTGAACCTGTCCGAGGTTCAATCAGGCTGAATCCTGAATATTGTTGCCCTTTCATCTGGTTCAGGATAACGAGTCAGAAAGAGCTCCCTGACCCAACTCCGTCACCTCAACAGTCCTGAGGATTAAAGAGAATATTGACATGATCAGTTGCAACACTTAAGCAACTTTGAAGTAAGGTTCCCTTTTCCATGTTCGAAGATTTGATTCAACAAAGATCTGGGAATCATAGACCAACCAGACCCACACTGCCCCAGCAGTGGTGATCTCGCTTTTATCCTTTAATGGTCAGAGCCAATCTGCAAAATCATTTGACATTGGCACAGTTTCCAGAGCTCTGGTTTGTGATATGGTATTCGACAAAATACCACATGGACACAGTGTGAAAGCCCACTTTTCAAACACGTGTTTAGAGCTGTGTTCACAACAGCCGGTCTGAGGGAACTCGGCTCTACTCCACGAGCCTCTTCTGTGTGCTGTGCTTCTTTAGAAAGTAAAGTGCTACTCATCTCAGAGGTGCAGCAAACAGCATGATGTGATGCTGGACGGAGATAAATGTGTAAAGGCGGGAACAATTTAGTCCTAGGCAAGCCCCACGAAGCCCCACGAAGCAAAATGGCTGCACCTCCGCAGCCACCATGAATAACAGCCATTCTAGTTAATGAGCTTTTCCTTGGAGTGGTTAGAAGTGTCCCAGAAGCGATCGTCCACTCTGCTCCACTAAAAATATGCTTCAGTCTACTTTTTGTGCTGGACTGTGGCCTACCCATGTCTGTTTACACACAACAGACTGTGCTGGCTGGAAGTCAGACATAAGAATAGTACAGAGAATCCTGTGATTTCATTTGAAACCACTCATCGTTTATATACATATAGCTGCAGACAGAACCAGACCTAATGAGATATGCCTGACAAGAAACTCATAATCTCATGAATCCCAACAATCAGACAGTGTTTGCAAACACTCCATCTTTGACACATCCCCTGTGGGGCCTGAAGACCGAAAACCAACCAGACACTCCACTCCTGGACGGACCTACAGGCTATGCGGGTTTGTGATGTCACAGTACCCTGTAAATCTAAATGGTTCAGCAAATGTGAAACTTTTGGAGCTAAGCTGTCCAATAAGTGTCCTTCAGTTTGCAGCACCTTCAAACACCCAACTAAATGATCTCAAGAACAATCATTTGTTTCACAAGACGCCCCCTTGACATATTGTGCAAGAGCTGTCAAACTCTGACAGTGAGCGCACGTCCGGCTCGGATGTACATTGGACGATATATTTTCATAATAAATATGTTTTAATGTCTTTTCAGCGTGTGTTTACCACATCACATTACATGAAAGAATGTACAGTTAGCCATAGTTATGCGCTGCATGTATGAGACAATTCATAGGTAATAAATCCATGGATTTTGGCTGGAACAAAATTCGCCAATTGAGTAGCCTGGGTTTACATCCTGGGGTCTACAGGGGAACATAATAATCACACCTATTAACCCTGTTAAATCACACGCTGCCATGTGCATATCATTGCTAACTAAGTTTTTGCTCAACTTCTCTGCATCACCCACAGCATAGATTAAAGTAAGGTAATATAAGGTAACATAAGGGAATATAAGGGAATATAAGGGAATATAAGGTAATATAAGGGAATATAAGGGAACATAAGGGAATATAAGGGAATATAAGGGAATATAAGGTAATATAAGGGAATATAAGGTAATATAAGGGAATATAAGGTAATATAAGGGAATATAAGGGAATATAAGGTAATATAAGGGAATATAAGGTAATATAAGGGAATATAAGGGAATATAAGGGAATATAAGGGAATATAAGGGAATATAGGCTAATATAAGGGAATATAAGGGAATATAAGGGAATATAAGGTAATATAAGGGAATATAAGGTAATATAAGGTAATATAAGGTAATATAAGGGAATATAAGGTAATATAAGGTAATATAAGGTAATATAAGGGAATATAAGGTAATATAAGGTAATATAAGGGAATATAAGGTAATATAAGGATATATAAGGTAATATAAGGGAATATAAGGGAATATAAAGGGAATATAAGGGAATATAAGGACATGGCTCCGGCATGACTTACCAGTGGTATACAGCCCAGGACACAAAGATGATTCATGATATTGCTATCTGTTGCACATAAAGTGGGCAGATAGAGCCAAAGACCTTTTGCCAGTGTTGTTACAGCGCATGAGAGGATTTTTTTAAGAAGAGAAAGTGTTCAAAGCTCGGTGGGAGTTTTAAGACTGGTCATGCCATTTTTCACGAGAACAGATTAAAGTTTTTTAAAGATTTGATGCAGTCACTTGTGTTCCTTAGCTGGGCTGTTGTTTATGAATTGGTATGGAATTTTGAATATGAACTCAACCTGAATTGCATTATAAATAAATTATAACATATTCTGAATTTTAATTATAACAGGACTGACCTGAACTGTATTTAAGTATTTCTCTCTGTGTATAATACCTCAAGATGATGATGTTTGTTGTGAAGTCCACATGCCGTGTTTGGATTTCGCCATTCAGATTCCGATCACATGGAGGAAACTGACCAGAACTGAACACAGTACCTTGTTACCTTCTCCAGGAGAGGTCGACCAACAAAGATCACTCCAACTTGCAGTGTTTTCTGCAAAACCTAATGCTGTCTTCTAAAATTCCTTATTTCTAAGTTGTGGAGTTAGAAATATTTATGTGTAAATTTGATCCTTGTTTTTTGTATAGCATTAATTCAAAACAACAGGGGCACTTTACACAGAAGCCACAAGGTCAGTGCAGTCAAACTAAGTAGAAGCCAATATAATCATTATATTATAATTCAGTCCTTCGCGGCAAAAGATGCCAGTTCATTAAAAATAGCTTAGCTAAGGAACCCAACAGATACTTCACTTTGGTGCGATCCCCTCCTGACCAATAACAGTGGAGAAAGGAAAAAACTACTACAACAAAGAGATTAGTGCAGGGATATTGGAATTGTTTCGGGGTTGAGGGAATTTTTCATGTTTTGCAATGCAGAAATGAAAAGTATGTTAAAAACAAAGATGAAGATGCCAAGACAGAACATGACATATTCAAGTCTGTCTCTAATGTCTGTGCAAGCACTTTTTTAACACTGATTAAAGTGTCTGCATCACTTTGAGAAAAAGCATGTGCCAATCCACAAGAGCTGCAAAAAAAAAAATCAGGTGGTTCTGAATGAATCCAGATCACTGTCTCTATTGCAGGGAGAGGCTTTTACTCCCCCTCTGACAAAGGAAAAATGTAGGACATTGGTCCAACAGAACATCTGTTTTTACTTTTCTGCCCTCCGCAAAACTGTACAAATTAGTTCCCAGTAGATTAGAATTTTTGATAATAAAGGAAATATTCTCACATCTTTATGCCCAGGAGTCAGAAGGAAGAATCTGGGGTGGATGGATGAGCAGAAAAGTGCATTTCACAGCAGGTTTTTCAATATAAGTAGTGAGATAATTTCTTTTCCTTCAGGAGGTGCACAGCAGTAGCGATAACTAGGCTGACTGATGCTTGTATTGACGGGTCAGCATATCTATTATCACAGGACCCATTTCACGACCTGAAACTGTTTTGAGTTAAAAATTGTTAGCTGCATCTAAAAACAAAACAACAAAGGGGGAAGATTGTGTTATTATTTAGACTAAAACATTACATTTGCAAGTTTAGCGCTACCGTATACATGTGGGGATTTTTACTGAGAGTGATCTGGGAAACTTTCTGAAGTGAAATTAAATTGTTTGTACGTAAGCAATGTAGTTAGTCTGGTGTACTGGTCTTAAGTCTGAATAATTCACGCTTGAGTCCTAGTCACACATTTATTTACAATTTAATGAACTCAGAATACATTTTTATTGTTGTTTTATGCATTCACAATGTACATAAAGTTTGATTTGAAAATAGCAGGAGAATTACTGGAGATTCTGCTCTTAGGATGCTTGGCACCAACTGAGGAGACCCCAGTTTGGACTTCCAAAATGAGTCCATGGTGTTTAACTCAGTAACTAACACAATAACTCTTTTGCGATAAAGTTGAAGTCTGGTATCCTGGAAAAGTGAATTTGCAGGATAAAAGTGGAGAATTCAGTTAATTATTGTATATGAACAACTAGATGGCATATTTGGGTCATCAGAAGCTGAAAGCATCACAGTAGGACAGTTTACAGCCTTACTCATCACAGTGTTCAGTTCTGGGTTTGGCTTCTGATCCCCGAGTTCAGACCCACTCTAATGAATTCTGAAAAGAAACACACTCACAAAAGGAAAAGAGCTTTAATAACCTAACTCCACAAATGTCAATGACACAGATTTTAGTCCTTTTTACATGTTTTAAGAAACTATCATAACTGATGTATTAGGTTTGGATGCAGTTCTCAAGTTTAAGAATGTTTTTTATTTAAGTTTCTTTCCTATGAAACTCTCGAACATGGTCGGCCTTTTCTGTACAGCGATATAAGAGCCGTGACACAGTCAGATGCTCCTCCTGCTGTTCTCTGTAGGAGGACTGAGTTTCTGAAGCAGCAGATAGGCTGTCTGCAGTTTCCCTGCACTGACCCAGTTGGACTGAGGGCTCATCTGGTAGATTTTCACACCTGCTGAGGTGTGGCATAGAGCTACAGCAGCTGATTAAAACTGCAGTCACATAGGGATATATCTGGTACAATTCAATTTTGTGCTCGGGTAAAAAGCAGACTAGGAAAGTTTGCAGGCAAAATGCAGTTGCTCCTAAAAGTGGCTGGCGGGCCACAGCACGGGATTTATACAAGTTCTCATTAAGCACTTTAATGAGAAAGATTTAAACTGGTTCTGCTATTAATCTCTGTCTCTGCCTTTGGACCCTGGACAATTATTTCACTCTTTGCTGTTTGCTTTCTTATTTTCTAGGCACATACTGTGCGTTTGCAATGACAAAGGTACTTGGGTGACACTAGTGAGCAGCACGAGCAGTGCTGATGCTCCTCCTGGCATGGTCCTATTGTTATATAGGGTTTGTTTTATCTGGTTCTTCCAATATATATATATATATATATATATATATATATATATATATATATATATATATATATATATATATATATATATATATATATATATATATATATATATATATATATATATATATATATATATATATATATATATATATATATATATATATATATATACTTGTACATATACATACATATACACTGAGAAGCAGAGACATGCATACCTACAAATACACTCTTATAATAATAATAATGATAATAATAGTGACAGTAAAGACATCTACAGCAACAATAATTAGTAGTAGTGCTACAAAAAAATAACGAGGGTAGTTACTATCATCATCACCACCAACAGCGCCACCATTCTTCCTGGCTGCCCCGGAACCTCCACGGGCATGCAACCACCGGCCGGCCCAGGGAGACCAGCCAAGAAGCAACTGCAGCCCCTGGGCCAACACTCCCACAAGGGCCGCACCCCCACCAGAACCCAAGGGCGTAGGGGTGCGACCAAGCAGCCGCATCCCAGGGCTCCCAGACAGACGGGCCCCAGTACACTGCACCAACGCTGACAAGAGCAACTGACCCAACAGACCACCACCCTGAGCAGCCCAGCTGCAGCAGCACCACGCCCGCCACCTGCCAGACGCCAGCAGATGAAAGGAGAAGAAGACAGTGGAGAGGGCGAGGACAAAGGAAGGAAGAACCGGGTTTAGACCAACGTAATTTGCAAGTTCAGACTTACTGTCAGTCATCTTTCTGTGCAAGCACGAACGAGTCAATACAGGGAAGTGTGACCTAAAAATCTCATCCGTTAAAGTTGAAGTCTGCTGAGATATGAACTGCAGGTTTAATGTGCTCGTCATTACAAACATGTTCAAATGTGGTTTATGGAGCCAAATGTTAAGATAAAAGAAACCAAACTTTTTTAACTTTAAATGTATCACATGCAACCTCTTTGAATCTGTTCACTGTTTATATAATTTGGGACGTTTTTTAAACCAGTAATTGCCACATAATCTTAAATGCAGTAATATTTGACAGAGCTTTCAGAAATCTCAAATCCCACTTCTCCTGCTTTCTCTCATCCAGGACGCTCTGCCTTTGTATTCTAATTCATT